>JAODKL010000039.1:7380976-7406883 GCA_026780765.1 Petrocephalus schoutedeni | reverse complement strand
GTTGCAACAAGACGGCCAGGTGGCTGAGCTGTTGCTCAGACCAGTTGCCGTGGCGATGGTAGTAGGCCCTGGCGTGAAATAGTCCTGCAGAAGGACGGCTTTGAAACCGGTATCTTTTTGTACCCTTTTAAAACTGTGGGGAGAGTCTTTCCGCAGTTTTTTTTTCTTTTTTCTGAGATCCTATTCGCTCCCTCTTGATTAGGTACAGTAAAGAGAGAAATGCCACAGATTGAAGTTAAGGTCCTAGCCTCTTACTCTCTCTCAGTGCCACACTATCCGCCACAGTAAGTGATGTAAGTTCCCTGTGTCCTCTCAGTCGACTCAAATGTCCCTCATTGTACCTGCCGATGTCGCGTTCCTCCTCCATATGGCTGGTCTGTATTTATATGTGTGACGTCTCTCATTGTTATATTTTGTGGTTCGAATATTGCCTTAATGTCAGAGCCCATGCAAAGAAATGTCCCATCGTGAGGAGCCGACATGTCAATGTGACTACGCCAATCGGTTGCCCAGTCGATGTGTGCACCTCACGTACCATGCGTTATGGCGACTCGCATATTTGTTTTTTTGCAGTTGGTTTTCTTTCCCTCTCGTTTTTGCGTTGGGATTTTTGAATATTATTTTCAATACAGCCGTTAATCCAATTATTTAATAAAATATTCATTCATCTTCCCACCTGTCATATAGTCATCCATCCCCCTATTAGTTTATTTGTATTTGTACACCATTAAGACGTAAATTATATATATATATTTATATATATAGTATATATATAGGTATAATTTCCTCTAAGAAATGGTGTCATTTTTTTAATTAAAAAAGTAAAGCATTTAAAAAATGCAGGGCCTAGATACCCACCTGATCGGTAATGTGATGCAAATTTTAAATTATGCATGCAAAAGACTTGACAAAAAAAAGCATGATCCTCCTTTGAATAATGAGAACATAAGTAGGCCCTCGGAGAGCTTTGGGCTTCTATAAGTATCCCTGGACCTGATGATCCGCATGCTTGTTATTGCCTCATTGTCACGTACACTGCCCTTTATCCAGAGCCTGTCAGACCACAGCCCCTCACACGGAGCGCTGTGGTCTGGCCCATGTGTCGCTGTCCCCCTTACGCTCCGGCAATGTTATGCCAACGTTCCCTGCGAACCGGGACCAGTAGCCCCGTTAGGCTGCTGGAGCTCTGTACGGAGCCCAACTGGGTTTAAACTTTCTTTAATGTCTTCCATACATGTCAATGTTGTTCTTTCAGGGGAGAAAAAAAAAACAAATGAAACAAGAGAAAGTTGCAATGACTCATTTATATGTAAATGCCATCCGGAGCTGTCGTATTTTCATTGGAGCGATCCAAGTCAGTCTGGCACTAGGGTAGACGTGGGAAGTCTGGAGACCTGAGTCAGAACAGCCCACCTGTCCTTGCTAACGGCTGTCACCTGCTCTTCACAGGCATCCAGTTTCGACTGCCCGCCCCCTGTGGTACCGAGCGGACGCAGCCTCAGCCACAGACGCCCCCAGGTAAGACGTGCTGTCCCCTACAGGCCCCCGCAATTTAAATAAGCCTTACTGTGCCTCAGTGACATTAAAGTAACCAATGTGTTGTTAGGGTTTGCGTGTTTGCCAGTGAAAACTCATTAACCCCTGCTAACGTGTCCATTCATTGGCCAGCTGGGAGGCGTTTGAGATGCCACTGACAAGACACTGGTGGGTAATAAGCTATTTATCCATGCCGCCCCGGAGGACTGTTTTATGTCCATTAAGTACAGTAGCATTTATGCAGTTTTTCCAGCTTAATTACCACAAGTCTCCTATCTGACTGTAATGCTAAGACAGGGCTGCTAATGGCTCCTCTGATGTCTAAAACCGATATCATTTCACACTGTCTGTGCACCCCGTGGGCGGCCCCTTGTATACCACTCGCACATGGTCTCTGGTAGTTTGGATATGCCCCGAATTTGTTAGCTCTTCTCTCTCCAAAGAAAGTAAGTAACACAGAGTAAGACAAACCGAAAATGTATCCAAAGCCCTCAGCTCCTGCGGGAGGCTTGGCCATTGCTGACACTGAGTTTCAGAGAGCGGCACAGATAAAATGTATTATTTGTGACTATATTGACTTTCCTCTGTGTTTATTTGGGGTTTTACCAAATGCTTCTTTTTTTTAGCTGTATATTACGCACCCTGTAGGGTGTAATAGATGGATGGGTGTTTAACAGTTCAGGGACCTGTAATACAGGGTTTATGCCCCACCTGGGCCATGATGGATGATATTTACACACTCAATGACGCTGCACCACACACTTATAAACCAAGATGCAGCTTTCCTACTCATGAAGAAAGGAAGCCCAGGTGAGCCTGGACATAATAGTATATGAAATTGTGAGAAGTTTAACAGCATTTCATGAAAATCCACGTACAAGCATCATTTTTGAACAATAGGTTTTAAGGCCTAGTTCATCAGCCACTATACCTGCAGGTGTGTATGTGATAAACATGGGGATTACATTTATGTTTATGTTGCATTTATGTATTTAGCAGATTCTTCTTTGCACAGTCAGTGTCGGGGAAGGTACTCATAAAAGTAATCCATTACGGACAAGTTCAGGTCCAAAAAGAACCAACCAGACCAAGGTTTTGTTTCAACCAACCAGTTGCGTATAAAGAGTCACGCTCACAGAGTACTCAACTTGTTGGTTAGAACAAAACCTTGGTCTGGATTTTTACTTTTTGGACCTGAACCTGTCTGTAATTACCTTTGTGAGTAACTTCCCCGAAACTGTGCACAGTGATGTACAAAGGTGACAGATAGTATAGCACAAGCAGACTGCTGTCAAGGAACTCAGTGACTAGTAAAAACACTGGTCTACTGAGAGTAGAACATGTCAATGAAGCAATTTCCATCTCATGTACAAGTGATCAAGGATCAATTCAGGCTCTCCAAATAAAAGGTGTGGATTTGCTCTTTTTGGAAGATGCTGGCTGCGATAGCGAATAAGGCCATCCACACAACCCCCTCCCGAGGACCACCTATTTGGGTATAGTGTTTGTGAAAAGATGACATTGTGAGTTAAGCTTGTGGGACAATTGGCGAGAATCGCCGTCATGTTTTCAGTGAATAAAAATCAAAGTCTGTGTGCAGCATATACAACATGACAGTATTCAGCTAACAGCTAATACTGTTATCATACATTCTGTCACCTTGCTTCAGACAACATACACTTCGTGTATTATTAGAAGCATCACTAAAATGTATTCTAGGTTATTTTATCTTGGTCTTATAAGAAGCGGGAGACAGCCACTATCACGAGGTGTGTTTTCAGACTGCTGTTGCATTAGTATCATGCTTGTATGTAATATTATGCTTGATAGGATGTACAATGCAAACCCATCTCATAATATCCCCAGACATAAATGCATAAATTGATTAAAATCTATTTTCCTACTGAATAGTACAAAGCTTTAATTGAGACAGGGTGTGGCTGCCTGTACAGAAATATTGCCATGTTATGAGAGACAATGGTTTTCATTTGAAATCATGGCCATACTCAGTGTTCCACCCTTTCCCCCTGCATGAAGATGCTGTCTAAGTGCCTGTTTGCTGTCAGTCATATTATATGAAGGGCCTGGGCATCATGTGACTTGACATTGTTCTTTAAAGAACATCATATCATCATGGAGATCTGTTGATAGCCCTCTATGACACAACTTTTGACACAAATTTTGAAGGGTAGCTGCTGGGTTTTTTTGAGTTATGTATTTTTCATGCAGCATTTGGGTGCAGAATCATATATGTTGAAAAGTCATATCTCTCGGGGCGGCTGTCTGGTTTCCATGTAACATGAGATGTGAAATCTTCCGTGAAGGCAGCCTGTACAAGCTTTGGCATTTAGGTAAGACCTCCCTAATGAGCCATATGAACCCGAGCAATGGCAGATTTCAGTTAGAGGCTTTGTTCAAGACTCTCATGCATCACATCTTGCTGCTTCAGCAGTCAACAGAAAGTGGCTTTCTATTGTTCATATTTGGTGTGAGGTCGAGGTTTATTTGGGATTTTTTTTTTTGTCAACCAGTACTGTATGTTGACATAGTAACCATACAAAGCATTTCCATCCTGCAAGAAATAAAGTTGGGTGTGGTGTTAGTTTTATTTATAACTATCATTTAACTATTATTGAGATCTAGGACTGCTGTCTCACTGCCTACAATCAACAGTCCATTTGGTGTATTTATTAAGATTTTCAGCAGAGGAAAGTATATAGTGACTTTTGGTAACACTTTCTATGAAGCCCATATTCAGAAAGCCTAATAATTGTTCTTATAAATCATTGTACAGTTTCTGCTGCATTATCAAGGTGTTTGTAGTGCATTATAAATGAGACCTTCAGAGAGCATTCATAATGCACAATACACATAACTATAATGTGTTATGCCTTTTTATAAATAGTTATAGCCATGTTTATAATACTTTATGACTGCATTATAATGCATTATAAAGGTATGTGTAATGCAGTATAATGACTGCTTTACATAAAATGTTACCGTCTTTTTTCTAAAATGTTAAAAAATTTTATGGTTTTAGTTTAGCTTTGAACATTTTATTAGAGAGAAGAAAGTTTCAAATACAAAGCGGTCATGAAATCTTATGCAGGGGATCCTAACAAGTGGCAAAGGTGGCAGAAACTGAATGCATTGTTGTGTTATTAGGTGTGCCAAAAGAACTGGTTTCTTACCTGTAGGAATTCCGGTCTTTAAGAAGTACCTTTTACTCAAACATTTTTTCCTCAGAGACTATATTTTCTCTGTATTCTCGCCTTCACTCTCCAGTCTCGGTAAATAAGGCTATACTGTGGCGGAGTGGTCGCCTCACGCCTCTGCGACCAGGCTTTGGGTCTCTCCCATGGCTTTGTGTGTGGAGTTTGCAAGTTTTCCCTGATTCATTGTGGGGTTTCCTTTTGGTGCTCCAATTTCCTCCCACTGTCTAAAAAACCTGCTGAGGTCAGTTGGAGTTACCAAATTGCTCGTAGGTGCGAATGGTGTGTGCCTTGCCATGGGTTGGCGCCCCATCCTGGCCTCTTCCCTGCCTTGCACCCATAGGCTCTTGTGACCCAAAATAGGGCAAGTGATTACAGGAAAGGCATGGATGGAATTCTCTGCTGTTTCCTATTAGAATTGCCATTAATCTGGACGACTTATCAATCCATCCCTTTTCCATAACCACTTATCATGCCGAACGATTTATCTTATTTCTTAATTAATTTCTAATTCTAAGAGATAAGCTGAAGTCATTCTTCAGAAAGTCATAAAATGACAAGTGTAGAATATGCCAAGATGCCATTCGCAAGACAACTTTAGTGAATGACATTGATGTGCCTGTATTTTTATTTATTTGTTTGTTTGTTTATTTTATGTTTATGTTTTACCTATATGTTTTTTTGTAACCACAGCCCAAATAGACTGTTTGGTGGCTGATGCTGCCTGGAAGACAATGTGATATTTAGGGGAGATGAGCTTTTAGTAGAGTCCTTGCATTTACAGTATAATGGGGAGGGACTAGACTTCGCCACCCATGCCAAAGACCCCTGAAAGCAAATCTATGACTCTTGCCGCATTCACTCTGCATCAATAAGGTCTTTGTTGTCCTTTTACTTTTTTCGTTCATGAGAGAAACGTAGGACTGGCTCATTAATCTGCGCCCAGCTTTTCCCTTCTTCTGACAGGGCGCGCTTTTAGAGTACGCTGCACGTCATCATTAGGGTTTGCAAAATGTAGCAGAGCTATTGAAGCTTAAATGCCATATAAACTGATCCAGGAGACACCCACGGAGAGCGGTGGATCTTTCGCACGAAACGATAATTCACACTCAGTGACATTGTGACTGAGTCTATGGCCTGAGGTTATCTGGATTTATGTATAATGTTGTTGTATAAAAGGCACATAGAGAAATAGTATTTATACAAGAGATATTTATTTCAAGAAGGTGAATGATCACAGTGTATTTTATGTTGCATTATAGCTTGCTTATGGGCTTGTTTATTGCTAAGATAGTGATTTACAGCAGCAGAAATAAACCAGACAAAACCCTTATCTGTATAGTTCAGGGGTTTCTAATATATTACAGCTGTGTTAAGTCCTGTACAGATTCTGTCGATTGTGACATCCTGTGACATCATGAGCTCTAACCACTGCTTTTAACTTTTCCAGCGGTAACATACGCCCCTAGTTACAAGAAGACGCCCCCGCCAGTACCTCCCCGGGTTGCCACCAAGCCCCTCATCTCCGTCACTGCACAGAGCAGCACTGAGTCCATGCAGGATGCCTACCACGAGGGGCGGCACCCCCGCGCCAGCCGCTGGCCCCAGGATGGCCTGGGCCGGGCACTCTACAACTCCACCGACAGCTTGGACAGCACCAAGGCCGTCACCCTGGCCATGGAGACGGCGGCCGGCCGGCGGCACGCGTCCACGGGTAGCCACAGCTCCGTGCAGACGTGCGACAAGGCCGTGCTGGTCTCTAAGGCTGAGGAGTACCTGAAGACCCCCCGGTCCTCCATCGGGATTCAGGTACCTACCAAAGACCTAGAGATGTACGATCTGTAAGGAAGCACAGCGGCATTTTGTATTACCTGAACCTTAACCGCAAATCTGAACTATCCCATGCTAGTTTTAGATGGGTGCCTTTGTGAGATAGCCCTGTTTATACGGGTCTGTTAACGCTCCAGGCCAGGCTAGCCCTTGATGGCAGACTAAAGGATTTGCTGTGTCTTCTCTTTCACATACTCTTTTCTTGTTTTTTTTTTCCTGTGGCAATAGAGCAACCCATAACAGATTGTAACAGAGTTTATTTTTCATCCTAACAAATCATTATAAACGGATCCTAACAAATCTTAACTGGATTTAATGTTTAAATCTAATCTGAACCGAACAACTGGATCTATGTTTCATTCTTAACTAATCCTAACAAATCGCAACCAGATCCAATGTTACCATCTGAACTGATCCTCTCAAATCTTAACTAGATCTATTGTTACATATAAACAGATCTTATTAAATTTGCAACTGGATCAATTTGCACCTGGATCACAACATACCTGGGTCCATGTTTCATTCTTAACCATTCCAAACAAATCATATTTGGATCTGTGTGTCATTCCAAATTGATCCTGATGAGCTGATTGTTACCGGATCAAATGTTTCATTCTGAGCTGAATGCAGTGGGGTCTGTCTTGGAGTCTATCTGGTGTTCCCTTGTGATTGTGTTTGAGGTTAAATAATAAAAACATGTTTTAAAAAGCAGCGTTACAGTTAACTTAGAGAGTGAAATGTAGAATGAGCTAGTGGGTGGTGTTACAAGGGAAATCACTGCCCTGTGACCTGCTGACCGGCCCTGACGCACGCGGTGTTTTGCATTCGTCAGGTGGAGACGGCAACAGACTCTGAGCCAGAGAGCAAAGGGCTGAGAGAGTACCATTCTGTCGGGATCCAGGTGGAGGATGAGAAAAGGTACCTACTGTGGGGCTTCGGGGGAAACGGAACAAGCTACAGGGTGTCTGAACTACCTTGCTTAGTACAGGATTATTAAGTGACATATTTATGCAGTTATCCTGCATTCGTTTACCTTTCTCCGAGTTGCAACTCGGAAAAAAATGTCACGAATACATCACTTCCCGTCAGAAACACGCCCCTTTCTGAGGTTGAAGTCGGAGAGAATTTTGAGATTCCCCTGTGACGTCATTTCAACATGGCAACTTACTCAGGCGTTAAGAAGTGTTTCACTGCTTCTCGGTTTTTCGTATGAATTAGTGTCTTTCCATGAGCTTTTGTGCTCAGATCACAACAATAAGAGCGTGTTCATGGAGGCAGCCCTGCTTGTTCCGAGATGTGTAGCTCAAACAGGAATTTAGTCGGTTGTGACGTCTCGCACCTCGGAATTTACGACTTTGTTGGGATTAATCCCCATTCATCCTCATACTTTGCTCATGGGTGTTTTACTTACACAAACATGTTCTGAGGGCAGAAGGAAAAATGATTGGCTCAGAGAGATAACCAGTCAGCGCTTGTGCATGTCAGACCAACCAATCAGATGTCTTGGCCCCGCCTCCTCTACAGTCTAATTGGTTATCTTTACGAATGATTCATTTTTCATTCTACCCTTACCTGCAACATGTGCATATATATGTTTGCTGACCCATGTGCTCCTGTGCTCTACCCGTCTCCCCCCTCTGTTCACCCCTACAGGCACGGCCGCTTCAAGCGCTCAAACAGCGTGACGACGGCGGTGCAGGCGGATATGGAGTTGGAGGGCTTCCCCATCATGGAGGACAAGGGCTTACAATTTGGCGGTTCCTTTCAGAGACACTCAGAGCCCAGCACGCCCACGCAGTACGGCGCCGTTCGGACCGTGCGCACCCAGGGCCTCTTCAGCTACCGCGAGGACTACCGAGCCCCCAGTGGGCCCCCCAGCCCACAGCCACAGCCCTGGTTGCCCGAGCCCTCCCTGGAGGGGCCCGAGTCAGGCCGGGCATCCCCACTCCGCCGTGACGGGGCCTGGTTCATGCAGCTGCTTCATGCGGAAACCAAGAGGATGGAGGGATGGTGCAAGGAGATGGAGAGGGAGGCAGAGGAGAATGATCTGTCGGAGGAGAGTGAGTGAGAGCCGCTCGGGACCGTCAGTGGGTCGCAGTAATTTGCAGAGTGGTGATTAAGGCTTCCAGCATGATGCCTGCTAGACCAAGTCTCAAGCCATGGCTGGCTTTTGAGAAAAGAACCGGAGTCTGCTAGTCAGCTAGAGGGTCTTTGGATATCAGGAGACTAACCACATCAAGGCAAATATTCTGTGGAGTTTATTATAACGCTGTCAGCTAAGTTGTTCATATGTATTTGCCTTGTGGATGGTTGGTGCCTCCCAGGTGAGGTGTTCACTGTTTGCCAGTGGTTTCCTTCTGGTTCTGTGAGCTGTTCTCTGTGTGCCTGTGAGTTCCTGCTGCTCTGGTGAGGTAATCTGTCTCTGTCTGTGTCTGTGGCTTCCTCCTGCCTTGGGAAGAAGTTCTTCTGCCTTTTCGAGATGTTTTGGGTGTTCCTGTGGGTTCCTTCTGGCCCATTCAGTTGTCCTCTGTCTCTTTCAGTTTTAGGTAAAATCCGCAGTGCTGTTGGTAGTGCCCAGCTCCTCATGTCCCAGAAGTTCCAGCAGTTTTACTGGCTGTGTCAGCAGAACCTGGTAGGTGACCGGCCCCATAGGCAACCCCATCAGTGACCCCACACATGGCCAGTGGCTGGGTGCTTATGTGAATGTGTGTGGGTCTGTGCCCCGTGAAACACCTCCCAAAAGGTATTAGCTCAGCAACACAGAAAGGAACAGATACCTGCTCATCAGGTATGAACTGGGGTTGATAAATGGAGCTCCCAGGTTGGAGCAGAGCTTGATTTGTGTGCCTGTGTGTGCCTGTGTGCGCTAAAATCTGTGTGCGCCTTTGATTGCCATTCCAGCCCCAGCCATGGTGGATATTTCAGACTGTGGTCCATGCAGCATAACATTGAACTGAAAATGGTGTCAGTATACTGAAGGCTGTGTGTACATCATCGAGTGGGATAAGGCACTGGTTCACACACTTTTCTATATTGTCTTGACGCTTGCTGACTAAAGGAAAATCAGACAGTGACTTGCAGAGAGTTTGACAGGTGAAATCTGAAAGCTGATGGTTCTAATGGATGGGTGCAATTTATAATATGCTACAGGAAAACCACAGCTGGCCTAGCAAGATCCTAAAGCTGCAGAGTGGAAAGACCTCCATCACCTGCCTTAGGTCTTGATCACATAAGCTGGCTAAAAGTTGCCTCCTCTGGCAAGGGAATGCTGACAGAAGGTGTCACAAGCCAGGTCATACTGCACTCAAAAACCAGTGCTCTGAGCTGAAGTCGTTAACTGGAGTTTCACTGCGTGCATGCATATGTGGCAGCAATACTATAGATACTGACAAATGCTCGGTCAGGAGAAAATTGCTAAAGTTAACATAATGTAAATGAATACTGATCTCTGCCTGGGATGGATCATTTCAGTCTAGGGATCACTGTTTTAGTTTTTTTGCCTAAATGCAAACAGGATTATCTGGCTTTGATTGTCTCTTAGGGACACCTAGTGGCCGTAGGCAGAACTGACATCACGTGACAGGAGGCCGCGCCTCTGAAACCTGTCATAGTACTGGGATACTGGGCTGGCCCCAGAGCGCGGATGCCTTTAAAGATGCGGCCCTTAGCATCAGCAGCAGCCGTGAGACTAAATGCACACAGTGTGCCTGGGGCGGGAATACAGTAGGTAGAGCTCTGAAGAGTGCAGATTGAACTAAAGCACATTTTGGCACAATCTGGTCATAATGATTCATGATGACAAAAATGGCCTGGGTCTAACTTCCTCGAGAACTAATTATAATGAGTGATAGTCTAGCTTAACACACATTCACCAGCTATCTGAGCTGCATATCCAGTTCAGTGGCGGAGTCTAAAGTTATGCAACCACCCCTCATTTAGCAATTGAGTTACGTTCCAATGACCAGGTGGTTCAGAGAAATGGTAGCTAAATTAAAATCACGGTAGCCTCGGCCTGACCGTGACTGAGCGTATGAATTTACTGCAGCCTTCCGCACTTAAATTATTTCACCCTTCATTAAACGGACATTTTTAATGGCATGTTGTACATTCTACTTTAAAGATCTCTCCCAGTCTGATGCGTGTTGCTGTCCGGCGAAATGTACAAAATGTGGTTGTCAATGAATTTATTGTTACCATCATATTTGCAAATGGCAAGTGGTCATCGCAGTCTTCAGCGGTGGGGCTGTGGAGCCCCATTGACGTAAGCATCACGAGTCAAGCTAGAGTCAAGCCTTCGAGTTAAGCTAGATTTGTAATCAGGTGGCTAGCTGGTCTAACCCGGCAAACCCCCCTGCAGGACCCCAGTGCTATGCCGAGACCCACCTCCCAGGACCTGGCGGGCTTCTGGGACCTCCTCCAGCTCTCCATCGATGATGTCACTGCCAAATTTGATGAGCTGCAGCTGATGAAAAGCAACGGCTGGAGACCCGTGGAGAGCCCCGAGAAGAAGGTGCGTCCCGCCGGCGCGTCCTCGGCCGTCCCGTGGGCTTCCGGGAGCAGCCCCGCGCCTCCGAACCCGCTAAATGTCTGTTTTTAACCCCGGCTCTCGTCGTTAGCGCCTGAGCCGCCTCCCCGCTGTTCCTGTCTGTTCGGCTGCGAGCAGATGCTGCGGCGTTTCCTCCTCGGCTGCTCCTCTGTCGTTTTTAATCAACCTCTTTATGGATTTCGCTCTCTTAGAGCCAAAAGGAAACAGATACAGAAATACCGGGATTAGAACCTCCTCGGCAGCACTGGCATTCCATCCACCGGGGCATTTTTCCATGCGTATGCAGGGTGGTGGCAAACCTGGGGCCTGCCAGAGGGGCACCGGGCAGGCACAGGCTGGAAGGGGTGTGGGAGAGGGGCCAAACACACACACAGGGGCAATATTCACACACCAATCCCACTGAAATATTTGTCTCTGTACTATGAATGGAATCCACAGGTCACACCAAGGTCACATCAAGGTCACAGGAAGGACTCAGAATGCTGGAGGACTCAGTGACCCCGCCCCCCTCCCCAAGCCGCCACACCACCTAACTGTAAAATTCCCATCCACACAAACTCTACTCGTCCCCTGCATTCTCTCACTGGTCATTCCTCCTCCTCTGCCCCCCTAGGAGAGGAAGTGGCCGCCCCCGGTACCAAAGAAGCCCCCCAAAGGCCGAGGCGGCGTGACGCGGGAGAGGTCGCTGGACCTGCAGGACAGACAGCGGCAGGAGGCGCGGCGGCGCCTTATGGCCGCCAAGCGGGCCGCCTCTTTCCGGCAGAACTCTGCCACGGAGCGGGCCGACAGCATCGAGATCTACATCCCCGAGGCACAGACGCGGCTCTGAGGACCGGGGACTCGTACGCTCGAGCAGCTCTCCTCTCCTCACGCCGTCACACTTCTGTCGGTCGCGGCCGCGGCAAAGTCCGCGCGATCCCCTCCCGCCAAATTCTGCTCCTTATTTCCAGCCCTGAATCAGGCCTCAAGGGAAGCAAAAAGATTAGATGGGGCGCATCTGTTAGACCTCACCGTGTCAGCAAGCGAGAGTTTCTGTTGAGCTTTACCAGTTGGCTGTTCTTTGTTTTAACGTATCACCGCGGTATACGCTGAATTGTAACGCGCCCTGCGTTCGGCTTCGCGATGGGGAGGGTCGGTCCTCACTTCCTCATACGGTCACATTCAGACACAAAGTGCAGCTCGCTCGAGAACTTCACCAGCAGCATCAGCAGTGGACCTGGGGCCCCTGAGGGACACCGCTCCTCCTCCCAAGGCACAGAGCAGTGATACAGAAACCCCCCCCCCCCCCCCCCACCGCCTGGAAACTATCTATATCCTCTGTAGGACTCAACAAACTGTGCTTCTCTCTGTACAGGGAGAATTGCGCACAACTAGAAGTGATCTTTCAGATGATTCTTGAAATACCTCAGTCGTGCCTGTCATATAGTTTGGTTTTCGAAACCCCCCACCCTGCCCAACCCTGCACCCTCCACCCCCATGAGCTCTGCTGGGCCACTGTTGGCACACATCAGGCCTTAGCAATGGCCTGTGGCTCTCTTTGCTGAAATGTGACATCCAGGAAAAGGCACTTTGGTCGGCGTGGCGACCTCTTTCTGTTCCCATGGTGTCTACTCAATTGTCCCAGTCACAAACGCAACATGAGTGCATTTGCCAACTCTGTAGTTAATTGGTGAATCAATACTTCCATAACAGTAACTCTCCGCGGTTATGAGACAAGCGAGGTCACCATTTGAAGAATATTTTTAATAAGTAGAAAATTACTTCTATGTACCTTAAATTACACGCTTGCTTGTATTTCCAACGGAAATGTACCTAGCGGATATCATCTGATATTGTTGCAATTAAATTGCAAGGCGAGATATGGGGATTTTTTAATTGTTTTTTCATATTTGGTGGAGATCAGACCCTACAACGATGCGTTGGAGTGCGACAGCTGTTTAAAGAAAACATCTGCGACTATGTTTCGAGGCTGAAATTAAACATTCCACCTCTAGCTTGGTTTTTCTTACTGGGACGATTGCACCGTTTACATGGCTTTAATGGAAAGTATTATTCTGGGCTGTCACATAGCGACATAAACATGGAGTGATGTGGTTTACAAGAAGGCCTGCTGTTCATTAGCAGCGTGATAATGGTGGCTAGCTATGGGAGGTGGCGTACTGTACGTGGGTAGGACCAGCTGCTGTGCCCATGAGCAGGTGGGTAGGGGGTCAGAGTAGGATGAGGGTAGCATGGGGCAGAAGGGCAGAATAACTAGAAAGCATGATAAATGCCAACTGAAGGGAGATTATTATCCATAAATCATAACAATAAGTCATCGTGAAAATTTATAATGAGCACAGAGACTGGGAGATTGGCAACGGCCCTGGCTGGAGGAGACGGCGTCTCCTGCAGTCCACGCCGAGCCAAACACTCACACCTCTGTGCCAGGCTTTCAGTGCGTCGGTGATCCCCTCCCCCGGCAACGTGTCTCTGTCCCGGTGTGTGTGTGCGTGTGGGCACTATTACAATGATATTAGATTGACATTCCACGTATATGAAAACAAATGGGTTTTACCAATGTTATTACAGTCTGTAAAGATGCAAACACTTTGAAGCAGTTTGGCTGCGAACTGCAAACGGTGCTGCTTTTTATTCTGGGCGTCCTGTCCTGGCACCAGCTGCCTACGTAACACAGACACTTTCTAGTGGTGGATTTGATATCTCTGCGCATCCCTTATCAAAATACCCGGGAAATTGACTTTGCCTAGATCGAATCATCTTTGTAGAATAAAGACTATATTTTTTAAACAACAGGTTTAGGGCAGGGAGCAACGAAATCCTGCAATTTGTGCAGAATGCTGAAGGCGTTGGCGGGCCCGTCCGTGTTCTTGCGAGGCTTACAGACCAGGTGAGCATTGTGTTGTTAGTCCCAAAGGGTAACTACAGAGTCAAAAGCCACACAAATGTCCCCTGGAAGGGCAAGCCTCAATGTTGCACTCAAGCCTGCACTGTGAGCGCAGTTCAACACATTTTCCAGATGAGGAGGCTACTGTGGATATCTCCATGGGCCCTGAGGTGTCCTAGCTGCACACGTGCGCAGACGTCCTGCCAGATGTCGATCCAGCATTGGCCGCTTGTCTGTAAGCCCTTGTGTGATTCGCCAGGCAGCCTGTCCGTCCGCTTTCTGTCCCCTCAAAGCGGACGCCTCTGACAGGCTGCCTCAAAGCCGCTTGGAGAGGTGTGGGTCACATACACAATCTCCTGAAATTACGCACTTTCGCTTCGGTATTTTAAGCTAGCTTCAGCGATGGACTCGTGCTCAAAGCGTTTATGAGCTCTGAAGTCGAAGGCTTCAGCCTTAACTGTGTGGCAGAGGCTGGTTAATGTTGGAAGGTTAGGATTGCAGGTTTGGAGGTGTAGGACGGGTGAGCGTTTGGGTAGAGTGTCATTTATAACTGGAGGGTGGGGTGGGGGGATGTATCCTCGTGGAGCTCACTGCAGGCATGATGCCTCTTAGAGCCGTGATGCGGTGGTATTCTAACCTGGTCATGTGACAATGGGGTTTTCCTACTCGTCCTATTCCTACTGGTCACATGACACTGGAGGCTCACACCTCTGTACTTCAGCACATGCCCGGGTGCAGCCACACCCCTTAGAGAAAAAAAGCAATATATGTCATTATATAACAGGAAAGCCTAAATGTAAGGGATGTGTTTTTATATATGTCAGTACACACTTCTTATATCACAAATTATGCTAAATATTTCCTCTTTCACACACACACATATATATATATATATATATATATATATATATATATATCCTTATGCAGATATCATAGAATGTATTTTTAAGTATAACACGCGTGTAATTTTTCAATGTATATGACTATTCTGTATATGCATAAATTTATATGTATAAAATTGGAAAAAAATATTTTCCAATATATGTACCATTCTTTGGCATCAAATATATATATCACTTTATATCTGTCCATGTATATAAAATGTGTACATTTTAAATATATATGACAAGGCAGTAAATATAGAAGTGTGAATTGGTAGGGTTCCGCCCCCGAGATGTGATGGGCTATAACAGGGCTCTAACAGAGGCTAACCAGGCTGCTCTGCTCAATACAGCTGCTGTACGGTGAGGCCAGATGTGGGCTGCTCACCATGGCGATGAGACCCAATGAGCGTTATATGGAGATATAGATATATACAGCCCAGCATTAGTCAAAAGTAGTTTGTTGCTACACTTGGAAACATCTAAAAAATTCTCATAATGAACAATCCATACAATCCTTTGTTTATTTTTCCATTGTAACCCTAATCCATTTTAAAATGTGTTTTTTTTTTACATACATACAGGCAGCTGACCTGGCTGTTGTTTTGTTGCACAGGAATTAATGGATTAGAGGTGTTACAATTCTATTTGTTGCTGTTATCCTGGACGGCGAGTGACAGGATGTATGTGACAGTTGTTCTCTGTTAAGGGGGGACACAGACAGCTACTGAGACCCGGAGGCCACCGCGCTGTACTCTTTAGTGTAATAATCTCATGGCTCTGTCTGCAAATGGACCTTATTCCTGGGATTTACTGGAGCACTGGCTGCCCTCACTGTATCCAGTAGTCATACTATGATTCAGTGAATGGCAGCAAAGATTTATGTCTTTTTTTTTTTTTGCAAGGAGCCTGAGCTGCTTTATCTCAATAAGCTGCTCCGATTTTTTTCCTGATGGGTGAATCATCCTTCCCAGCAAATGGGCCCCTTTCCAGGAAAGTGAGGGGCCAGAACCAGGGCCAGAAAGGAGAATACTTTGTAAGTGCAATATATCAACATTTGCCAATTGCTACTTTTACACATGAATTTATTTATAACTTATTTAAATTAATATATGTGAGAATGACCATATTAATATATTAGATGTTAAATGCATGTATCCTACATACTTTATTTCTTATTTATATATCCCCAAATATAACCTTTTCACGACGGATATCTATGCAAAGGAATCATCCTATTTGATTAGGTTTGTTAGGTGAGAAACCTGGCGTAGTCCTAGTCAACAGTATTTGATAAAACTCTCTGACACTCACATAAGTATTACCAGGATATAGTATAGCATTTCTGTATATACAGGAGCCGTTCAGGTGGATTATCTTTTTAGGTGCCTTAAAACCAAACTCGGAAAAAAAAACAACTCAGCAGCCTAAACTAACAATCAGTATCTTAAGTAGGAGTCTGACAGTTTGGACGGGAGCGAAACGCTTTGTGAAGCAAAACGTATTTTACATGCCATTGTTCTTGTATTACCATGTTTGTCATGACAAAGGGCTGGGAAAATAACAAAAGCTACATCTGAGCCTTTTATACTCCGGCAGAGTCGTGGGCTTAGTGTGTTCTTCTCCTTTCAAAAGTAGGGAATGCGGCGGCATGTTCTAGATCCAGCCCAGCTCGACTAGGTTGCCAAAAACCAAAAAAAAAAAAAAAAGCTTTCAAAATGAAGTGCTATTTGTAAGCCAGCATGCTAGTACCACAGCTATACGCTTCAAGTTGCAGATTCCTTTGACAATTTTCGACATAAAATATGTATAATAAATGTGATTGCAGTTGACCAGGAGCATATATTCTTAGAGCGTGATTACATCTTTGTGCGAAATCGTGGTGGTTCACAAAATTTATGAAGGAACAAGATTTATAACAGAAATAGTAAAATGTTAACAATTTAGCTATCTTGTTGTAACCCTGATCTAAGTGCATAGCCCGAATTAACCTGAATTGTTATCCTGAATTGTCCCCGATTTGAGCAAGGAATTATATATATCTATATTTTTTTATGTTTAAGTTCAGTTTGCCTGACTTAGTGGTCAGTGTGTGAGGATGAAAGTATACCCTGTGTGTACCTTTCTAATAATACAGTGACTAGTGGTGTGCTATCATAAATAATATGGTAAAGGGAAAAAAACTAAAGAAAAGAACAGTGGGAATAATTTGACGTTTCCAAGTTTGAAAATCCTGGCTGCCAGTTTCCAAAGATAGCCTAGCGTGTGGTTTTGGCGACCGGGGGATGAGGATAATCTTCGAAAGAAAGTGGCAGCCACGAGCCATCTGGCATTGTGTAGCATGCTTAGTACAGGTGGCGTTACCTCGAGGTCCAGGGTACCGGCAGCAGGCGGCTAGCGGTGTGAACAATGGCTGACACTCCTTCTGGTATCCATGGCGATTCCCCGAGCATCTTCAGACAGTACCATCTTCTGCTTCTCTGCACCTACTTGTCTGTCAAATAGACCATTGCTTTAGTGCTTTCTGTCGCTATACTATTTTACTATTAAAAAGAAATTAAAATTAATTTGCACCATGCTAACAGATAGTAGTCAAACTCTAAAGCAGTAACAAACATTTGGGACATTCTTTTCTACTGAGAAAAATGCTTTTAAAAGCATTTAACGGCATGCCTGGCAAAAAAAAGATCAGTTGTTAAAAACGTTGAAACAGACCAAGGACTGGTTGAACACACTTGACTTGCTTCCAGGAAACACAGATAAAATCAGAGCAGGCCGCTTTGCTTTGATGTCCTTTACAATGTTGGGTTGAGCCCTGTGTAGTACACCCTAAAAGACAAGCACATCAGTAAACAGTCTCAAGACATTGCAAGGGCTCCAGTCATCAACACCGAATTATTTGTCTTTTTCATGCGATTCACGATGACTGGTTTTTGCTAAAATATGGATGTACTGCTCGAATCAATATTACTTGATTTTGATACCCTATTTTCACCTAGATTTAATTTTTTTCCATTCATTATAAGGGAAAAACTAAAACATGTATAACATTATACACATGTGAATGGCAGTGTAAACAGCTATAATTGTAAACAATCCTCCTTTGTCATCAATTTGATACCGGTAATTCATATATATATATATTAATGTATAGCTGTCTTTATAATGAAACCTGTAATGTCATGGATTTTGTACTGTATTTGCTGGTACTTTTTAAAGCAGTAGGCCTTACCTGGAACCAACCAGTGGCTTGCGTTTGCTGAGGTAAATTTCCTTTCTCCCAATTAACACACAGCTAGCATTCTCACAATACTGCCCTGTTCTTGTGACTAAACCCATCACAATTAATATAAGTCTTGTCAGAATATGAGATGTGGCTGTGTTTGTTTTACAGTCGCCTTTGCCTTTGTTGTTGTTTGGAACATAAAAATCCTGAGAATTTTGTTCAGACAATCAAGGCACATGTGCAGGTTTAGTAAACTCCACTCTGCCAATCAGAATTCCATCTTCGAACGTATTTAGTGTTTAGCGCTGTAGGGAATTCTGCATAGATAGATCGCTGTCCTCATTAAACACTTGAATAGGGATCTTCTTAGACGGAACATCGTAGAAAACATCCCACCACTTGCTGTAGTGCCAATGAGACGATGTCTTAAGTCTTAAGCTAGCTAGAGGAACTGGGAGTGAGCTGCCGTTCACTTCAGGGCTGCTTTCGAGGGAACAGGACTGGACCACACGCTCCATATTTAACCAGGATCAGGCCGTCCGATATAGCGTGCCTATTTAGCAATAACATTAGCCACAATGTACCGTGATCTTCATTTCAGCAGGAGAATCAGAGCACTCTCTGTTTTGTCTTTGAACATTCAAATCATTTGAAAGCAGCAACATCAAAAAGAAAGACTATGGAGTCTGGTCCACGCCTGACGTTCCTCTACCAGCCCATTTTCACTTTTATTTATGTGCTTTATTTATGTACTCAGTGTGTTTGCTTCTGTATGCCGTTTTGTTTTCCCCCGTTGACGTAGAAGCGCTGTCCTCCAGAGACACGGGGACGTCCCGCGCTTGTCCTTTGCTCTCTATGGTTTGAAATGCTTCTGGGTGGACAGAGTTGTGCTTTATTTGCTTTGGTGGAGAAAACATTGAATGTGTAGTCAGCTGCTGCTCATCAATCTTGGAGTGTGATATAAAAATGAGTGATTTCAAGGGTACATGTTACCTTCAGTTATTTTGAATTCTTAAATATCATATCAATAATGAGGATGGGTATAATGCCAAATATTCATTATTTGTAAAGAAATATACATATATAAATATTATAAATATGTGCTTAATTTGAACCAAACTATTTTCTGCTCTAACACATTTTAGTTGTTTCAACATTTTTTTGGTCAGGTTATTTTATAAGATCTTATTGCAGCATGCAGAATATTACTATTGAATGTATGGTTTGTCGTTCTGTTGCTTTTTGGAATTGCTGAATTCTACAAATTGTTTTATATTTATGTTAAGTTTGTTTAGCCATTTTGTATCTAACGTTTATTTACCCGCCTTGTTTATTTCTATGGATGTTTAGTGTTTATTTTTCAAAATTGCAGATTTTTCCTTCTTTGGGCAATTTATATTATTTAATTCATTTTGCCGATACAATGTGCTTCAGTATTTCGGCCCCAACACCCCTCTAATGAATCTGCCTCTCAATGATTTAAGTAGTGCAAAGGGTAACAAGTTGTATATAGTTCTGCAATTAAACATTTTTTTGAAGAAACCCTGTATGTATGTTACATTCTCTTGTATCTCGTTTCTGTAAAGTTGCCCTTGAGCAGTTTGCATCCTATGCAAGTCCTACCGTATCCCAGAGGTTGCAAAAGTCAGAAGCTTAGTCAATGCAAAAAAGAAATAATGGCAAAAAAAGAAACCATAACAGAAGATAAGAAAATATAATTAAAAAGTAAAAGAAAAATTAAATTATGAAAAAAAGATTTCAATGTTTTTCTTGTGGTTTCTATAATTTATTATATTTCTGTATATTTGTATTTTTTTATTTTATTTTAATTGCATTGTCTTAGTGTGCATTCAAGACTTTAAGGCCAATAATAAAATCCCAACAAGAAATTGCCACCCAAAGTACAGGAAGGGGTTTGTGGGGAACGACATGTATTTGGCCCTGGAGGCTTTTCTTCTTAATTTCCATCCTCCTTTGTTGCATAAAATAACCCCCAAGTAAAAATCCTATTAATAAAATTTTGGTATTTTATAGTTTTGGTGTCAATATTTTGAAGGAAATGATGAAGAAGACCAACTGTGTGCCACTTTCTCTGCTAAAACAATCAAATTAAACATTTCAAATAATTAAAAAACCACATTTATGTACGCTAAAGACCCTAGATTTCTCCAAAACTTGTTGCAAAGTTGACCAAAAATAAACCAAATAAAATTGCATAAATAAAACTGAATAAAATTAAATAAATTAAATCCATTTAATTTAATGGATTTAATTAATGGATTAATTAAATCCATTTTACAATAATATTTAACCCAAACCATGTCATATATAAATGTCATTCATTTATTTATGATACAGTTTCTAAGAAAACACTATATCACAGTGTATTAGTCTAATATTAATTACAGTGAGTAATGAACTATTGGTAAATACCTATTGGTAAAATTATAATATGGAATTATTTTACATATTGTTATAAATTGAAATAGTTTTATTACTTTTACATATCTGTCTTTGCTTGTGCAAACACATTAACTACTATGGGGTCATTAATTTCTGTTATAAGCAAAACAGTTAAAAAATCCTGTGTTCTTCCCCCATATAAGACAAATGGCATTGTAAATAACTTACACATTCAGACCTGGAAAAAAAAATTAAAAACTTGCTTTGAATTTATTTTATTTCCACGCTCATGAAACAAGCAAATGCACTGGTAGTCTAGATTCAACAAATTGTGAAATAATAATTAAAGTCCCCCAAATTTCCCTTGATTTCATGGTTTTCATGTTTTAATGCAGCCAACTTCATTTCAACTTGTGGCAGAAAGCTTTTTGGCCCAGAAACCAGTGAAAAGGCATTCACACACATTCACTTACACATGCATCTCTCTCTGATTGATTGGGCTGTGAACAAAAGTGATCGATTAAGGTTAATTTATGCAAACCAATCATCTGCATGCGAAACACACTTATGCAAATGTGGATGCTGTCCTGTCTTACAATGGTTGTCAAAGATACACATGGATGACTTTATACAGGAAGCTTACTTTTCAATTATTTCACCACTGTTGCTTGGCTGAGATGTAAATTATTTAACGAATGCTCCAATTCCCAGAGTGCAACTGATTTGAGAGGTTGAGAGTCTGTTATTTTCTGCCATTCAATGACTTTTATTCATCACTTGCTTTGGGGCAGAGAAGCCAGTTCCCTCCTTCTGAATCCACCCTCTCTCTGAAGGCCACCATAAAGCTTCCAGGAAGCCGATCACACTCCCATTAATCATATGCGTCATTCCTTACGATGAGCCAGCTGCTCCCACCTTTCCATGTATTTTAAACAATATAGCAACACGCAATTTATTCATTAAATTTTTTTTTTTTTAAATCATTTACTTCTAGTCCTCTGGTGTTTTTTAGGACTAAATTTCAGGGTGGGGTGCCCAACTCCAGTCCTGGAGGGCCATGTTTAGTGTTAAGTTTTAGTTTAGTTGAGCAGATTTCCCTGCTCAAACACATATTAATCAGATAATCACCCGGTTTAATGGGTATATTTGAGCTGGGAAATCCACAAGCTGTGTTGGATTCTGGCCCTCCAGGACTGGAGTTGGGCACCTCTGACCTAGACAGAAGTCAAGGCACAAGCAGAGTAAATCAGTAAAATCTTTTTTTAATCATAAATTGTAAATGGGGCAGTGTGCTGATGCAGTGGTTGGCACTGTTGCCTCTGGGTTCGAGCCTCTGCCCTGGCTCCATGTGTGTGGAGTTTGCATGCTCTCCATGGTTGTTGTCGCTGGGTTTCTTCAGGTTCACCGGTTTCCCCCTCACAGTCCAAAAACATTCTGAAGTTAACTTATCAAGTTGTCCATAGGTGTGAATGCTGACTGTGCCCAGTAATGGGCTGGCACTCAATCCTGGGTTATTCCCTGCCTGGTCTCCAAAGCCTCCAGTATAGGTTCTGCACCCCCTCAACCCTGAACAGATTGAAAATATCCTAACTTGTGTTATTATGGCAGATAATACATAGAACAGCAACAGTGACGCCGGCCTGGAGGGTGACGGAAAAATATTCCTACCAAGTTCTTTTAACATTCATTGTCAAATGTTTATTATTCCTTGAGAGACAACGGCTTGGTCAAGGTGACTGAACAGCTACCCCTGCTGGTCATTTTGAGCACTACTCAATAATAAATCCAGTCTGTCCCTTCACAGATACATGAGACCAGCCAATTGCTACTTTTACACATGAATTTATTTATAACTTATTTAAATTAATATATGTGAGAGTGACCATATTAATATATTAGATGTTAAATGCATGTATCTTGTTATTGGGACTGCTCCAAATATAGCAGAAAATGTGTAATTTCCTGTGTGTATTTATAGACAGATCCTTACATTTGCAGGTCTTTCACAGGTCTCGCGACAATAGCGTTTCTCCTCTGTGACACTCTGGACACATTCTGGCTGTGCAGGACAGGTACCTGCATATGCCTCGGGTCTGCACAGTGTACATTATGGGCGTCCACTGAGCATGCCTGAATTACTTGTGAGGCAGCGATTAAGTTGACCCTGAGCTTCGAGTGGTGCTTCCTGCCATGATGCTGATGGTACGTGGGTGTGCACCAGCTGATCAAACCTGTACATGAGTGTGCGTCACAGCGGTGGGTGGTTACAGACCACCCGCGGGGGCCAGTCTGTAAAACAGCCTAGCATCCATAAGCAGACTTGCCTCTCTCGAGGTCAGCGGGTGCACTGACAGTGATTCCTGGCCTTCCCATGTCTCCTGGGGGGCTGGATGACCTGAGGCCTCACTCTCAGCCGCTTTCATCATGGTTGTGAACTTGGACATGTCATTTAATATCCTCCAGTCATGGACAATGGTCTTCCAAAGCAAGATCATACTGGAAGTTTTAATCCAGACCTTTTTTCAGTGTAATAAAACATAAATGTGAAAAGTGTTTCTATTATTTTAATCTAATTTTTTTTTTCATTCTGTTCTGTCTTCCTGATGTGTGTATTAATATACAGATTATATCTCTATTTTTATTTACAGGTTTTGGAATCAGTAAGGTGAGTGCATCTTGTTGAATTTTTCCTAGACATAGAATGTGATTGCCTGAGCTGACCAGCAGGAGGCACTAGAACAAAGGACACTCGCTGGCCCGGTTGAAAGGGCTATTTTTAGGTTAAGCGTCAGTTTTATTGTTTTGTTTGATATGTGTACATAGTTAGTGTGCATTTCACGAGTACACGTGTGACAATGCTAATGGGGGTTAAGGAGAAGTATCCCTGTGCTGTGTTTTTGTGTTATCATAGCTGAGGCAGTTAAGGTTTAATTGACACTGGTTAGCAGTCATGCTAATTATAGTAATTTATCTATCCATACATACATCCAGGTCCAGCTACTCCTGGTTAATGAGGGTTATGTTGTTTTATAATTGATTCCTGGAATGTAATAGAAAAGGTAATAAATAGCAGTATTTCTCCAGGTACTTGAGCTTTTGATAACTGCCTATACTAATTTACCAATGTAAGTCCCCTGGTGGCTCTTGATTAAATAATACTGTTTCATGGCACTGCAAAACTCATCCTTTTATCTCCTTTGTTTTTCTTTTGACACCCTTCTAAAATGCTCCCTGGTGGGACTTTACCGTTATTTCTGAATATGTAAAATTTGGTCACTGTAGCAACCTAAAGTGTTCCAAAAGTACCAACATTTCATATGCATTCATGAACCGGCTGCCCTGTAACTTGTCAGGCGTGAAGCACAGTGGCTCTGTAGGTAGCATGTTGCCTCGAATCTCCAGATTTGGATGTTTGGGTGTAGAATTTCTTCCTGCCATCCAAAGACATATAGCTCGGCGAAGTGCTGTTTTTAAAATGCCTAGAGTGTGGAATGGTGTGCACCCCATTCAGTATGGACCCTGACATTGGCTCAGCCTTAATGCTGACCCCATATTGAATCAGTATTTGGATGCTCGAAGGATCATGGATGAACTTCTCAGACACTCTTTACCAAACAGAAGACTAAGGCCTGTTTACACTTGGTTTTAAAATGCATATCAGTGATCAGATCATAAGTAGACAGCTGTTTGCTCTTTATACCTGTGTGTATCATGTGTCTCCAAGGTGTCCAGCTGACCACTTGTATTCAGATTTTGTTACTGTCCCTTGCACAGCTATTGTGGCGACCTTATAGGGAACGCATCCAGGATGCATTAGCGTTTACACTACAAAAGAAATGTGGTTAAATGCATCCCAGACCACCTCAGCAAGTGGTTTGGCTGATATGATTACAATGCGTCTTTGTGGCTGTTTACAGTCGCGTTTAGCACTGTCTGCTTGCAATCCGATCAGCCAAGACGTATTTTAAACCCAAGGGTAAACAGGTCCTAAATGTGTTAATTTCTTACATACTCATTGGTGCTAAATCTTCAGGGATGATTCTAGGATTTTCAAGCTGGGGGCATAAGGAGGGCATAGTTCATACAGAGGGGACAACCTTGTCATTAGCCAATGATTTGTTTTGAATCTGAGTGACAGAAGATGGGGCACTGTGAGGGCCAATCAGCTTTCAGCTTGGGCCCAGTGCCCCTCCCCCCATGCCCCATAACTGCTCCAACAATGTCCTTCCTTAGCTTAAATCTGCAAATGCATTTTATCATCCAAATGCATAAAGCACTAAGCTAACGTGGATGTTCAAGTGTTTAAACCGATCAATGCAATAATCTAAAAGGTATGGTGACCTGGCGTGCAGGATTAGAACGTTTCCTACTGTGATATATTTGGGTGTGAACTGCAATCCAGTTTTAGCTGTTATTTTTAGAGCTTGATGCAATATTCATTCAGCATGTTCGGATGCTGATGCTGTACGCGGATTCTTAAACCGTTCTTGTTCTTGTAACCGACAGCCTGCAAAAAAAAGATGAAAGCCATATCCATAATGAAACACAGCTAATTCACTCAGTTATGGCCTGCATTTGTAATTGGATTTGTAATTCATTACAGGGACGACGGGTCTGCATGTCGCCGTGAGAACCCGGCGAATCGGTGGGCATGGAAGAGATGGAACGTCTCGGGGTAACATGAAGCACTCACGGGTCCCGGGGCCCTGCCAAACAGCAAAAGGGGACCCGAAAGAGCCAACTTCCAGGAATTTATCCAGCAGAGGATTATGGGGGACTTGGAACATATCCCAGGCAGCATCGGGCGCAAAGCAGGAGGGGCAGCCTGGATGGGATCCGAGTAGGAACGGAGACCCAGACTCCACACATGGAGTGGGGGTGGCATTTCGAACCCCCAACCCTCGAGGTGTGAGGCAATAGCGCCCCCCCACTGAGCCAGTATGCCGCTCGGACCCAAAGATGGTCATCCGATGGCATCAGATAATAAAAAAAAAGAAAAGAAAAGAAAGAAAGAAAAGAAGAAGAGGGGTTTTTAACGCAGTCTCGTGGGCCTAAGTGTGACCAGCATTAATGCAGTCACATGACACAGAAACATAGTGTCAGAATTGACCCGTCGGTTTGAAGGAACTCTTATGACCACAAGTTACCCATTTAAACTTTCTGCTTGATCCAGGAATGTGCAAGCTAATAACGTGACCGCAGTGTCAGAGTGATGGAGGAGGTTAGGCAGTGTTTGCACATGGTGCTTAGTTCAGAGGGAGAGCTGTCACACCAGGACAAACAGTACCCCAGGACTCCATCAGAAACACCAGTGTGCTTGCTCTGGAGAGGGGGAATAATAACTCATTTGTCTCGTCTCTTTTCATGTCTTTCTCGGCATGTGGAG
>JAODKL010000039.1:7357865-7378814 GCA_026780765.1 Petrocephalus schoutedeni | reverse complement strand
CTGGGCTTCCAAAAATATCCTCAGAACTAATTTTCTGTAGTTTCTATGAACAAGAGTTATTGTGATGTCATTGTGATACCATGGAGACACTCGTGCACTATGACAGGGTCAAAGTTCAAGCTACAGCTGTTCCTATATATTCATGACCCGTATCCATAGCAACTTGTCAGATACAAGGACAAATATTGTTGCTGAACAATAACGTCGTCTTCTGAGTGACCTTCTGTAGTGTGGATGTAGATGGCAACGTTTGTTCCTCATGGGACACTTTTTCCTCCTCTAGCATCAAATTGCAGCATCCTGGAGATGCATACCCTGGGGTCTAATGCCATGCTTCCGATGTAAAGATTGGCATTAAATCGTCGTTTTCAGACCATTTTTAGTGGCAATCGCCCAAGTACAAATGGGATCAAACAGACGAAAAATGGACGGTGTCAGGAACAGATTTATGTTCATGTCCTAGAGGCAAAAACAAGCACAATACACATGCCATCATATAAAACCCTCAGCTATAGCTGGGGTCTTAACTATAAGAGTCTCTGTTCAGTAAGGGGTGTGTTACTTAACAGGAACTCCTATATAACACTGCTGTAGCTAGTGGACTATAGCTAACACACCTCTTACTGAACTGAAATCCCAAAAGCAAGTGGAGAAGCTTTGAATATGTACAGTGTATGCTTGTACACATGACAAATAATACTTGCTTTCTTTATTTCACATTCTTGTGTTGCCTTTCTAGTACAGTACTTCTATGCAGCATGATAATAGTGGTCTCGGGGAAGACATTTCATTTTGTCCTGCCTGACCTTTTATTCAGTCCTGTCAGCAGGCAATGAGCTGAGGTTCCTTTCTGTGGCACAGAAGTAGGAAGCTGGCCGGAGGGGAAGTTGGGTGCAACGGACCTGAAATGACTATTTAGATCCTTGGTGGTCTTAAAATCACTCTTAACCCAGTGACCCCTTGGCTAAACCATTGTATTGAAATTAAATTTAGCAGAAATTGAGAAATACATTTAGTTATTGAACAGATGTTTTTGTTTTCTTTTTGAAGCAACATACCTGTAGGGATCAGAGCCAGACAGTCCCTGGAGTATTTGGGGTTAAGGGCCTTGTTCAAGGGCCCAATGGTGACATCATGCTGCCAACCCCAAGGCTTGGACCAGCAAGCTTCAGATCATGCACACAGTTATAACCCACAGAGCCACATGCAGCACGTGGAACATGCTAGAGGGACGAAAGTGTGCCTGTCCCGCTGGGGGGAGTGAGGGACAAAGCCTGTCCAGGGACCAATCCCCTGGCAGGTGTACAGCGACACGTGTTTTCCCGGTACTTCTGTGTACTTAATATTCAGTGGTAAAATTTGTTTACAGCTTTACCTTTTAATGACCATGGTAGAATAAACCATCAGGTACACTGGGTTGCAATGGCCCTCCTATTTATACTCTCCGAGTGTTTATATGCAGTGTGCATTATGCTTTCAAAACTGAATTTCAACTTATTTCCTTTTGAAAATACAAAAAAAAAAAACTTGGGATACAGAGTGAATTTCGTCATAATAATGTTGTTCTAACTGCTTTTCTCTTTTTAACAGACATGCCCCACTTCCTCATTGACAGTGAAGCACTGTATTTCACATACGGAGCTGAGGATGGTGTTAGGGCAAGGGTGGGCGACCTTGCCCAGAAAGGGCCGTTGTGTATGCACGTTTTCGGGATAACCTTCTGGACAGCTGGTAGAACCCAAGTGTGAGGACTCTTCAGCCAGTCAGTCCTCTAATTAGGGAGTTGCAGCGAAAACCTGCATAAACGATGGCCCTTTCTGGGTAAGATTGCCCAGCCTTGCCTTAGGGGTTAAATATCCCCGTGATCAGAGCTTGCATATCTGTTTATAATCCAGCAGAATCTTGGGAACATGGAGCTCATGCTACAGCCATTGTGCAGGATAGGAAATGCACGTGTGTGTGTGTGACATGCAGTCAGGGCAATTCCTGTGAATGTGACCTGTGCCCAGGCTCCGCAGTCAGCTGTAAGGTCCAGGTGTCCAGCCTGCCTGGATGACTCTGTGGCTTCCCCTACAGGGAAACCTCCAGCAGAGACCTGAGTTCAGGCCCCGGTAACTCAGTCCAGAAAATAATATGTGGAAGCTGGCCAAATGACATCAGCTCCAGCCTAATGTTGCAGGAGCGTCTCGGTGATCTAATCTGTGTGGCGATAGGCCATTCCTCTGAGAGATTTATCTCCATGCTTGTGCTAATACTTCTGTTTAATCCCCTGCCCTTTTCCTGAGACACAATAAGAAAGGAAACACATCTTCTGATTGCAAGAGGGAGTGGGACAGAGCGACAGAGATACAGATACGAGGGAGACAAAAAAACGGAAGAGACTGACGTTTAAGAACATCAGCGATGCTGACAGTCATCGATCGGTGCTGAATTGAAGCCAAATTTTAGCCTTCAGCTACACAGACAACTTAACAATATTCTGTTAGAACACTGTGCAAATTGGTCTACCTTCCATCTTAAAATGAGATTTAACAAGGTATATTTTGGCTTTGTGAGTATTACCAGGGGACTGATGGGGGACTGATGGAGAGAAAGAGGAACAGCATGTTTATGTGGGTGTGGAGCAAACGCGAGTCTGCGTTTAATCCGCGGAGTAAATGCCTCCCTTTGACACGCACAAGGAGGACCGATGTCAGAAATAAACGCTGCCTTGTTTGTGGCTACCTGTAATAAAAGCTACCTGTTGTTTGTGATTGAAATGTCTGATCTGATGTGCATTTAGGCATATTCATAACAATAACAGCAATCAAATGGCAAAAGCAATTAGGACAGGAGGCATATGAATACATGTCAAAATACTGGGCATCATTTTAATTATGAGGGAAGTGTCTCCCACCAGGATATGAAGGTCAAACAGGAGTGTCTTAATCCTTGATTTCTGTCACACGCTTACGTAATGTCTCACAGCATGCAAAGCTATTTCTGACCATCTCTCTTTCCTGTGAGAGGTAAGTGCACATTTAGGAATGAATCAGTGCAATTAGCGCACTTAGTTTAGTTTGCTCAAAACAGTTATTAAACAATATGATGTTTATGTTACAAGTCCTGGGTAAAATTTGAGATTTGTGGGCGCTGTTTTTGAAATGGTAATATTTGCAGGTGACAGACAATTTTTTAGTGCTAATGAATATCATTGCGATTTGGTTTTTTAGATCTAAAGGGAATTACAGTCATTTCTTTTTAACAGGAATCATCTCTTTCAATGAAATATTCAAGGTTGCGCCTCAGGATATCCGTGGTGGGTAATGGCAGTTGCTTTATTTAATATGCCCTATTTTGCAACACTATCGTCAGTATGCCATGGATTGCAGTAGATTTCAGATTCAAAAATCCCCTTAAGAACAGTTCAGCCAGCCTATGACGTTACTGGAGCCTTTTTTAAGCAAATAGAACATAAACATAACATTCATGTTTCAAATATTCAGACACACCGAAGACCGTAAGTGAGTTTCCATCGTGTCGGACGGGTTTTTGGACAAGAACCTACGACGCATATCCCTTTGTATCTTGCCCTTACTCGGGTTTCCAAGGAAACCAGAAACTGTGAAAGTGTGGTTGCCATAGCAACCGTACCCCCACACACGCGACGGAATGGCTGACTCAGAGGCCAAACGGGTTACTTGCACTGTTTTTGGCCGTTTCGAAAGCTGAAAGTATGGTACTTGGTTTTAACAGTAAGGCTTGAACCTCTGTGTAGGGTCACAGGCAATGTCTGGACACAGCACAATGACTGATTTGTGAAGCATTTATGTTTTTATACTACTTTTATATATGACATTACGACTTCTTATAAATTACATTATATATAACATATACATAAATATTACATTATACTAAAGAAAAGAATATCATAATATCTGAGGCATCAGCGATGAATGCGGAGCACTAGGGCGTGTTCCTCTGGGCCTTCAATGTGGTAAAACATGGCCTGTGTGGTAGACAGTCCCCCTTCTGCTATCAGAACTGCATGAAGACTCCCTTTGCTGCTCTGCCCAGACTCGACTCCAGACTTCAGGTTCAGTCCATTTCACTCCATTTTAATGTAGTGCTGCAGGAAATCCGGGGCATTCGGAGGACGGTGCGGCGCGGGAAGTTCTGGGAGGGGGCCGGAGCTGTATTTAGGCATGAAGGCGGAGAAGGATGCACAGCAGACAGATTTCTGGAAAAAAGAAATGAAAAACAGCCACTTCAGCAAGAGGCAGGAAGAACGGAAGAGTTAAAACGCGGCTGCTGGTAGGGGCACATGGAGCAGGGCCCGTCTGCTGCACAAGCACACACCTAACAACATAATTCATGTAAAGAGCTTAACAGTGCAGCAAGAAGGAAGCCTGAGAAGTGGCAGTTTGTAGCAAGATTCAAGAGGTTTATTTGCCATGTGTGCACACACAGACAGAGAGGCTTAGGTATAGGCAAACAATTTGCTCTTAGAGTCAGCAATAAACAAAACAGAAATAAAAAATATAGATTATTACAAATGAGAATAAGTAGTAAGGACACAGAATAAATAGTAAGGGGACTGTAAAATGCAATACAAAAGTAAGTAATAATGGAACATCGTAAAGTTACATGGTATACATGGTATAAAACACGGTGAAAACAATGTAGTATACATACAATAAGCAATATCCATTATGTCAGATAGGGCAAAAAAAAAAACTTTCTAAAGGTAGTAGAGTGAAAAAGAAACCCAGCAGTGCTCAAGGCTAACAGGCTAAAAGTTCCCTGAGTATGTGCTAAGTGGCTTGGAAAAATTTCTATAATAATAATAATAACAATAATAATATAGTAGGAGAATAGCAGTCCATCACAGACCGTGTAGGAAATGTAAAAAGTATTTGGGGGGGGGGGGGGGGGGGGGGCACTGTCTAAAAATGGGAGCACTTACAAAATTTTGGTGGCACATTTTAAAAATAGCAATTATATATGCATAAAGTTTCTAATTCTTGATGAGAAATGAGCCCAGATTAAAATGTATACAGTTTTCAGCACCTTGTGCCGACCTGAGTAAATATAACCCCTACGACTCCTGTCCCAAAGAGAAGTGTGCAGTCACCTGCATGTGTATAATACCACCTGTATGTGGGAGAAAGCAGGAGACACTTCTGGCTATTTCGGCTTTTATTTAGCTCTTAATAGACTTTGTAAAATGTGTAATGCATTCGTTTCTAAAAGAGGGTGAAAACTTAATCGCAGTCTTTGAAATAAACTAGTTTATGGTCTTTTTTTAGACCTCCTCTTTAGAAATCATTGGAAGTCTATTAAAAAATTTCTAGAAAATTGAAAGGCAGTGTCTTGCAACTGTAAATGCAAACCGACCTCTTCAACAGAATAAAACAAATGTTGTAATCATTTTTTTTTTCTAAATCTTGGGGGCAATTCATTTTTGCCCCTTGATCACAGTTTTTAGGGTTATTCCGAGTTCCACGGTCAGTTTAGACATACATACACTATATTGCCCAAAGTATTAGCAATACAACATAAACCAGCCTTTACACACACATGGACTGTAATGACATCGTAATACATAATTTTTAATATGGAGTTGGCCCACCCTTAGCCACTATAACAGCTTCAACTCTTCTGGGAAGGTTTTCCACAAGGTTTGAGAGTGTGTTTATGGGAATTTTTGACCATTCTTCCAGGAAAGCATATGTGAGGTCCGGCACTGATGGGGCAGATGCTGGCATAATGGTTAGGGACGTGACCATGTAATCGAACAGTTGCTGGTTTGAGTCCCTGACCTGCAAGTACTGCTGAGGTACCCTGAGCAAGGTACCACACCCAACACTGTTCCCCGGGTGTTCAGGTAGCTGCCCCCTGCTGTGTCACAATGTCACATGGGCTAAATGCAGAGGACACATTTCATTGTTGTGTGCTGTGGTGTGTCATCAGTGACGCTTAATATTAATCACTTCACTGATGTTGCATGAGAAGGCCTGGCTCGCAATCTCCGCTCTAATTCATCCCAACAGTGTTCTATTGGGTTGAGGTCATGGCTCTGTGCAGGCCAGTCAATTTCCTCCACACTAAACTCGCTCATCCATGTCTTTATAGACCTTGCTTTAAGCACTGGTGCACAGTCATGTTGGAACAGGAAGGGGCCTTCCCCAAAGTGTCCCCACAAAGTTCGAAGCATGAAATTGTATGCTGAAGCATTAAGAGTTCCTTTGACTTGAACTAAGGGGCTCAGCGCAACCTCTGAAAAACAACCCCACAACATAATCCCTCCACCAAACATTACACTTGGCACAATGCAGTCAGGCAAGTACCGTTCTCCTGGAAACCACCAAACCCAGACTCGTCCATTGGATTGCCAGACAGAGAAGCGTGATTCGTCACCCCTGAGCACACATCTCCACTGCTCTAGAGTAGAGTGGCGGTGTGCTTTACACCACTGCATCTGACACTTTGCACTGCACTTGGTGATGTAAGGTTGGATGCAGCTGCTCGGCCATGGAAACCCATTCCATGAAGCCCTCTACACACTGTTCTTGAGCTAATCTGAAGGCCACACAAAGTTTGGAAGTCTGTAGCTATTGACTCTGCAGAAAGTTGGCGACTTCTGCACACTGTACACCTCAGCATGCACTGTCCCCGCTCTGTGATTTTATTTGGCTGAGTTGCTGTTGTTCCCAAATGCTTCCACTTTGTTATAATACCACTAACAGTTGACTGTGGAATATTTAGTAGCGAGGAAATGTCACAAATGGACTTATTGCACAGCTTGCATCCTATCACAGTACCACACTTGAATTCACTGAGCTCCTGAGAGAGACCCATTCTCACACAATTGTTTGTAGAAGCAGTCTGCACGCCTAGGTACTTGGCATTATACACCTGTGGCCATGGACATGGACGTGATTGGAACACCTGAATGATTAGGAGGGGTGTCCCAATACTTTTGGCAATATAGTGTATGTACTGGCATGTTGTTAATCCGTTTATTCATTTTTAAATGTATTTATATTTTATCTACTTATATTTCAGGTATAGGTCAGTTGTAGGATTACAGCAGATATGTAATATGATATAAGGTGTTATCATTTTTGGAGCCAAATTAGTAGAGTCAATCTTAATATGTTGAGTAAGTTATGACACATGAAGACATAAACTATGAAATTGCAAACGATACAAAGTACCCCACAACGGTGTGATGGATACGCGGAGGAAAATGTAGTTGCAAAATGAATTCAAGATAATATTAACAAGAACATACCCGTATATACCAGGAAGGCGTTATTTTGGATTGAATAAGAGCGCCCCCATCAGTCCTTTATTTCAATTGCAGCCCGCTAAAATGCGATTTATTTTAATGTTCAAGTCTCAACATCTGGACTGCCCCTGTCTGATACTATTAATAGCTCAACGCGAAAACGTGCCATTCCCACCCCCACGCCATCCCCAAAAAGGTAGAAAAAAAAGTTGTGTAGTATCACAATTATCGGCGAGTGGTTTCCATCTTAAGTTTTCATACTTGTGTCTTCCACTGCGTCCTGTATTAACAACACATTTTTAATTATATTTTTGATGATAATTATAGTTTTTTTTTAAATAACAACTACAGAAATAATAATAATTATTATTATTATCATCATCAACATCATCACCATTAAGTCCTCACTGTTGGCTTGGGGCAGTCTGGACAGAAAGGCGCAAGTGAACTTTGCAGAAAGTCACCACTTTCAAAAAACTTGAAAGAAAGAAGAAACAAAAAAAGAAAGTAAGCTAGGCTTTCGACCTCCGTCCAATAAATCCCCCCCCCCCCATTTAGCGCGTCAGTACGCGTGAAGTGGCAAAAGATCAGAAGCCCGTGGTACAAAGGTGGGCAGCGGGGACCCGTGGCTCTGAAGAAAACGTGTCCCGCAGTTTAAGTGTCCCGTTCCCGGAATAAGCTGCCCCCTGACTGAATGAGCGGCTAATAACGCCGAGTCAGTGTGGCGCGGTGAAAGAGGAGGGGACCAGTGCGCCGGTCCCTTATAATAAGTCAGCGGGAGCGCGGATGGCACATGGGGCCGCGCATTTGGTCAGTACGCAGTACAGATGTGAACAGAGAGGAGGCATGACTTGTTAGTGCTGGAAATTCGAAAACTGTAAATGCATGGACTTTAAGGGGGGAACGCGGATTGAATTTTAAGCAGTTTTGTTATAGAGGGATGGCTCCTTCAAAGCCTGGCACCCCGATGACGCTGCAGAGGTGAAAGAGATGCACTCCAAGACGTTAACGTTTGGGTTTGCCGGGTGTAGAGGTCATTATCGAAACTAAAAAAAGCCTCCAGTTTCCGTGTGCATTTCAGACAACGATGGATTCCAGGACGGATCAGATCACGGCAGAGAACTGCTACGCGATTCTGACCAAAGCCAAAAAGCAGGCGCTGAACGAATTGCAGGAGGCGGCTTATAGGTTCATGAGCGACAATTTCTTGGAAATACTAAGGGATCCGAATATATACGGGCGCCTGACCGGTCACGAACGGGACCTGATCCTGAAAATGAGGACGGAAGGGCGTACGACTTTAATGGTGGCCGAAATAAACGACGTGTACGACCGGGTCGGAAGCAGACCCCCGAGCCGGGACAGCAGCCGCCCGCAAAGTCCGCTCTCCATAGTGTCCTGCGAGGAGAGCCGCATGATACATTACTACGACGAGCGCACCAAGGACTGGCAGTCGCTCACTCGGATGCCGGAGGAGATCAACACGAAGGGCTGCGGCATTTGCGCCATGTACAATTACTTATTCGTGGCAGGTGGTATAAGGGGCGACAAAGGTAAGCAGTCTGACCGGGTCTTCTGCTATAACCCGTCCACGGATAGATGGAGCGAAGTGAGAGCGCTGAATCAGCCGCGATCGCAGCTCAAACTGGTGTCCATGGACGGGTACCTGTACGCGATCGGGGGGGAGTGCCTGTTCAGCGTGGAGAAATACGACCCCCGCACGGACCGGTGGACTCCGGTGGCCCCGCTGCCAAAAGGGGCGTTTGCCGTGGCGCACGAAGCGACCACATGCAACGGGGAGATATACGTGTCCGGGGGGTCCCTCTTCTACCGGCTGCTGAAATACGACCCCCGGAGGAACGAGTGGCAGGAATGCGCCTATAACAGCAGCAGGAAGAGATCCACGGACATGGTTGCGTTCAGGAATCACATTTACAGGTTCGACATTAACCGCGACCGCGGCATCAGCGTGTTCGGGTACAACACCGTGGTGAAGATGTGGCAGGAGGGCGCCACCACCCTGCAGCGCGGCGAGCCGCTGCCGTTCCGCTGCGCCCGCATCGGGAACCGCGTCTACTGCGTGAACCGCTCCCAGACTCTGCAGTGTCTGCTGGAGGAGGAGGGCACCCGATTCGCGCAAGAGCCCCTGAAAGCCCCTCCGGGGACCAAGGGCGTCCTCCTGCCGTTTGTCCTCAGCTTGCCCGAAAAGTGAAGCAAAGAGATGCGCACACTTATCTGGGTTAAAGCGAAGACGCATCCGCAGGGACGCACGCAGAATAAATGAAGCCAAGCAATGTTAAGTGCATTATCGGTATATTTAGTTTGAAGTGCTTTAATGCAATTTATGAAACAAGCGACGTCTTCCTTTGCATGCTGGGCAGAAAAAGAAATATTTCCTATATGGAACCTCTATATACATTTTCTTTAACCCGGTAAGGTACAAAGTGTGAACAGTATTTACTATTAGCATTTTCTTCCTGATTTTTGTTTCATTTTCCAATTGCCTTTAAGTATTGTGACATGAAAAGTTTTGCAGAGTGTTTATACCAGAGTCAAATGTGTTGTGTAGCAACGTAGGAAACGTGCCTCTGCAAGTCAGTACACATCAATAAAAGCACGACAATATCTCAGACACCGCCATCTTCATAATGCGGGACCAGCCCCTTCACGTCAGCCATAATCCCAGAGTAATATTACTCTGTAATACTCTGTAAAAATATGTCATATTTTTCTATTATTGCTGCAAAACTCGAAAGAGTATGTTTTAAGTGCCATATTGTTTGTATTTTCTGTTAAATAATCTCAAGTATTCTAACATTTAATACCTTGTGATTAAACATCGGAAGGGGAAGTGATTTTGCACAGTTTAGGAAAAACTGTAGAATATTTTATGCATTTACGTGTCCATGTTTTCTCTCAGCAAAGGAATGTCCACGTTGAATGTAGACAAAAAAAGCGTCGTTTGCTTTTCATTGCAGCAAAACAGAACGAGAAAGAAAGGATTAAAGGAAGACAGAAAAAAAAAGAGTTTAGAGAGAAACAGCCGAGGAGGTGTGTGGCATATTTTCCAGTAGGACACTTTTGCCTGAAAAAGCTGTTCAGAGACTGTGTGAAAACTGTGACCAAAGGAAAATCTCACGCTGGGGCTGGACGCGGGGGCAGCTGGTGTTTTTCAAAGATGCTGACTCATGCAATGCCCTTGGTTTAAACGATCTGCCCATCCCGTGCAGCCATTATGCTAGGTTGCCCGCACACCTATTCTGAACACCATTTCTTTTGCCATATCTTGAAAACAACAGATTATGCAATACCTTGAGTAATACCTTGAGGACAGTTGCTGAAATTCACTGATGCAATTGATGACTGTTATTGCGGGACCACCTTTATGAATGTCGTGGGGCTAGCGATTCACCGCGCCGCTGTGCTTTACCTCATGCTCATCATTGCCGTCAGTACACCATACTTTTTTTTTCTTTTGAATATTCTTCCACCCCCATTGACTCCCAAAGATGGCCGTTTGAGAGTTTCATCTGTTGGTGTTGAATCGGAATTAATTTCCCAACGTGTACTCGTCTTTCCCCAACTTGCAAAACTGCCTCTCAGTGTCTGCTTTCACCCCGTGTAATTTTGCAAAGCTGATTTAGTCACATAGTCAGAAAAACACATTTCATCACAGTGTTCGCTTGTTTTGTGTTCCTTCACTCTCTGATGCCTTTACAGAGCTGTTCGACTTTGTTGACACCTACTGTCTTTGCTCCTGTTTTTACATGTGTTCACTTTGTTTGTTTTTAACACCATTAAACATTGTCGATTTCAAGGCATTCTATGGATGGTGACATCTTGAAAATGAGCAGAAAACCTGCCTTGAGAGTCTTTGCAATGCTAAATTCAGAGTCCTTGATTGGATGCTATTTGCTGATTTTTTAAATCAATGTATCATTACTTTACTATATGGTAAATCAAGGCTGTAATTTTCCGGTACCTTTGCTATTAAAGCTGTCAGTTAAATGCTGCATCGTAACCTGCGTTTACTAATGAATCGAGCCCCATTTCCAAGCGACGCTGCTTTGTGTATGGAGCCTGGACTCAGTATTCCCCTGTATCTGACTGTTAGCTTAGCTCTCAGATAGTGGGAGAATGGACAGGAGTCACGCTCGCCAAGTCCTCTGCCGCTTTCGGTTCACTATGTGTCTTTGCCTCCGAAAAGTGGCAAAATGCTTTGATGAGTGAAAACATAATGTTTTGGCTTCTGTTACTGTGTCCTGTAGCACTTACCAGATATGACTGAAATAAAAATGTATAATGTTGGATGAGGCTATGGTAGCGTGATGATACTTTATATGTATGGGAATGCTGGAACATCACGGTTTATTACCTGGAGAATTCATTTTGCCGCTGCTGACATGGAATTACCAAGAGGAAGTTGTACAGAGGGGAGGTGTGGTAGCACTTACACTGTTACCTCACACCTCTAGGGTGAGGGGCTTGGCCCTGTGTCTGGGGGCTTCTTCCCTCGGTCTAAAGCAGTGTTTCCCAATCCTTGGGGACCCACAGACAGTCCGTGTTCTTTTTTGCTCCCTACTGAGAGCTGGGAGGGAGCGAAATGTGGACTGTCTGACAGTGAGCTCAGCGGGAGCAAAAACGCGTGCCGGCTGAGGGTCCCCAAGGACCAAATTGGGACACTGGTCTAAAGAGATGCATTTGGGTTAAATTGCCTTTATGTATGATTGTGGGTGTGTCCTTTTGCCTTGAGAAAAATTCCAGGCCCCTCTGCATCCCTGACTGTAAAGAGATAGTTAGATAACACAGATGCATTATCTGACCTGCTATCATGTCAAAAATTGTATAAATTCTATGGGCGATAATTTTGTATTGCAGCATATTTTGATGCCCTATGCGAGGATGGAGACATTGCTTTAACATTTGACGAGTCTCATGAAGATTTACACTTATTTAGCAGGAACCTTTGTCCAAACGATATGCAAATGAGGAAAGATTGGGGCCAGAGGGCAGGGTCAGCAAGCATCCAGCAGCCCTGGAGGCCTGGAGATTAAAGGCTGATTTGTACCTGTGTGTAGAAGCAATGCAGTAAGCACGACATAGCCATGTACCCACCTGTGGTGTAGCCTGATGTGCACCTTCCCAGAAAGGTAAGCACGCGTTACAGTGAAACAAACCTGCACAAGTATACAAGCTCGCAATGGCGTAGGCCGGGGTAAGAGATCTGCATAGGCTTAATGCACACACAAGTCTAAGTCAGCCTTGAGAGCCCAACAGTGCTATGAATTCTGTGCCAGACATGAGATTCAAACCCACGACCTTCCAGAGACAGAGATGGAGGTCTATCCTGAGCTATAGACCACTCAAAACATTTGGAAACTTGCATGTAGAATGATGACCACCTAGCGGACAATCATAGGTCATTTAGAAACATTCTCAGTGTTCAACACTCTTGGAATAGTTATGTTTGAAGGTTTTACTCAGGGGCCTAATGGCGATGTGATTAATTTGTTGGAATGGGAATCAAAGCAGTAGTTTTTCAGACAAAGGAGACTTTAAAAAGCCATAAAAAGCTCACAGCACTTTGTGTTTCTCAGAAGGTATATGCCATTGTAGTAGTGTGGAGAGTCCCGATCATCACTGATATCATACAGAGTGTGATACAGAGGAGATCTACCACTTTATTTAGATTATGTGCACTCTTAATAAAATGACAAAACGTTTAACAAAATGTTTGTTCAGTGAAAAAGCCTTGTACTGTTGCATGCATAATCTTTGAATCCAGAACCAAATTTAAATGCATTCGGTAGTACAGGCATCTTACAATGAAACTGAAAATGACTACAGGATGCAGTGGAGGTGTATTTATATCAGTGTTTCCCAACCCAGTCCTCAGGGAACCCCAGACAGACCATGTTTTTGCTTCCTCTCAGCTCCCACCATACCTGTACCAGGTATTCGGTGTTCCTGATTGGCTGGGAGCTGGGAGGGAGCAAAAACGTGGACTGTCTGCGTTCCCCGAGGACTGGGTTGGGAAACACTGATTTATATAACCTTTGTTTTTAACTAGTTGTTAATTTATTAGTTGAAAATAATTATTCCTTAGTTGAGGTTCATGTAAAATTAATTATTTAAATGTATAATTTTTCATCTTCAAATTATAGTTTTTTTTTTTATTTATGTTCATGGTCTAGAATTGGATTTGAGTTTCTCTCAACTCGGACCCAGCTACCCAGTTCTGGTGAAGTATCTGTCCCGTCTATTCACTCAGACTCTATTTGCCCCCTATTGGACTCCACTGAGGTGGACATAATCACAACACTACTGCCAATGATAGACAGAAGAGATGGCCTTGTGGAGGATGCTCTCTGAGGTGAGGCGGGGCCCAGGGAAAGCTAACTTATTCGGGGCCCCAGCCGTCATGGGAAGTCATTGTAATACAGACGCAATTAAAATGAAGAACAATAACTTGCCGATCTCAGACAGATTACGGTGTGATCATTCCGACAACTGTGGTGTGGCTACACAGGTTACGTTAGCCTAGGCTATTATCACATGTCCAAAATGGGACTTGGATTGTGTGTATTCAGCAGGGGTGTAGCGGCAGACAAAATTCACAGTTTGGTTTGAACCTCGTTTACGGTTCACGGTCGGGTGCAATTTCAGTACACCCAGGAAAGCACAGTTTCTTTTGAAATTATTTATTATTAAAACTGCAAATACAAACATAATACAGGAACAATAACAACAGGTGCAACCCAAAGACAATGCATCTGTCGACAAAACCTATGAGGTGCTTATCTGCACATCGTACAAACAATTAAGTAGTTTAAAAAAACATAATATCATAACAGTCCCCTCCTCAGATAACCATAAACATTATATTGTGGCCACGTTTTAATATACCTATCGTGGTAACAAGTTAATAAAACCATGGCTACAATTTAACTAAGTTAATTAGTTCAAATGTAACTAACTAGTTAAACTAGTCTGGTAAAATCTGCGTATATTTCGTTCTTTGACTTTTACAGTCCTTATTTTTAGCCAAAATAATGTATTCAGACTAAATGAAGCTGTATCCTATTGTTATCTAGGTAAGTTTCTCTTTTAAGCGAGGCCTCCTCGATGGCTCTGGATGTCTGTATCATCTAAGTCAAGTTCACAGCACCTAGCATTAAGGAATGTTGTCCCACAACACAAGCTTTACTGTGAAACTGTGATAAGTGGTGGGCTTGTCTGACCTGTACCTCTTGCTTTTTTACAAAAGCTCTGAACTGTCCCTGAACTGTACAGTTCAGACGTAATTCATAAGATTTCCACAGGGTGGCACAATCACTGCATAGCATTTTCATAGACAAAATAGTTTATCACGAGTTCTTCAGAAATGTGCCAAAGCTCAAAAATTCAACAAACTAACTAATTTTTTGTGATATTTTATATCTAAAATATTTATGTATGAAATCAGTAAGATGAACAAATTCGAACAATTAAAAATGTGTGAAAAGCCTTCAGAATCTTTAAAGTTTTTTTTTGTCAACTCCATCAGATTTCTACAAAAAGCAACAATGACAGAACTGAGGGGGCACAGGAACAGGAATAACCCATATCACAGACTAACAGGAGACAGCTGTAGGTGATTAACGTAAGAAGAGGTCATGCAAAGGAGCACCAGGCACGTGGCTAACACGATGGGCAGGACATGACAGCTGCCATGGTTTTTAAATATCTATGTACTATTTTGCATTTTAAATGATGTCCACTCTGTCACTTGGCTGTCAACTCCATCACTGAGAAGTCACCTCCGTCAGATTATATTTCAGTTATATTCTTGAAAAGTACTCCCAGAATGGTTTAAAGAATAGGTTGGTCAATAAAATTTTCTATTGCACACCTATTGGGTGTTTGTGTTACAAATGTGCTTCATAATATTATTAATTTTTGTGTGACTAATGGAGTTGACAAAATTCAAGCCCTCAGCTGCAAAAAATGTTGTTTAAGATAAAATGAAATCACTGGGAGGTGGGCCCATTACAAAGTTTATTACAAAGTTTATTAGCCAAGACATAGATCTATTAAAAATATTTTCCCAGCATGACCAAAGAGTAAAAATAAAAATTCCCTCAAAATAAGATCCTTATTCTCAGAAATGAGTGAAATAACCAAGCGTACATCTTCCAACCACTTAACCAGGTCAGGCTCATGAAAGCCTGGAGCCTATTCCAGGAAGCATCGAGAACAAGGCTGGTGAACACCCTGGACAGGATACCAGACCATGATAGGGCGCACACATACACACTCATATGTAGACCACACTGGTGTAAAAAAATGTAACTGTAAAAAATAAAAATGGCAATTCAAAAATTAACTACAAAACAGTAAAGATTAGCAATATAGAAATTAATAGTTAATAACTGAATTAACACAAAAGAAGTTTATTAGTAGTTTCCAGTTGAATTACTCTAGTGGGGTACTAAAATCCATGGATGGATTACTTACTGTAACTAAATAAAATCAAACCCATGCCTTTTCTGTAACCACTTGCCCTGTTCAAGGTCACAAGGGCCCAGATCATATGACCACAAGGCAGGGAACAATCTAGGATAGAGCAAACACCACACACATGGAGCCATGGCATAGACTCAGGCCGTGGTCCCAGAGGTGTGAGGCAGCAGTGCAACCCACTGTTCCACCATGCCACCCAAAATAATGAACCAGTAATGCTAATTACAACAGGAAGTCTTTTTTCTCTGTTAGCTATATCCAGACAATTTGGCAGCCTGTATATTAGAGGATTTTTTTCTCATTTCTTAAAACAACACAGCCTCAGGTCTGTCTGCACGGTGGTTCAGTGGTTGTCACTGAGGCCTCCAAACTCGTGTGGAGTGTGCCATGTGGTTGTGGCTGCAGAGTGCTGTATCTAAATTGCTCATCATGAGATATTCTTTGTGTCCCAGGATAGGGCAGAAATGTGAGCAGCAAAGTTAAAGTTATTTTGTTGTTTTAGTGCTGCCACCTACTGGAAACTGAATGAGATTTTTTTTTTCAGCCAGCCAAAATAGGGCATTAATATTAACAGTTATTTCCGATGGAATTCATAACTACTTCAGAAATTTACAAAATATTATTGATTGATTGATTGATTGATTATTTGGCTCATTATGAGAGAGCTTTGCATCTTCCAGTGCCTTGAATTAACCTACTACTGTATCTCCAAAAGACCATCAGGAACATTTATTTAAATTTATCTTTAAATGTTATATAAATATTGTGTCGATAATGTGTCTGATCCCTAATTAGTCTCAATTTCTCTTAAACTAGTTAACAGAAGGTGTTGACTAGTTTAAGAATGTTTCATTTAGATTAATTTGTCCTCCCCTAATAAAAGGACCTTTGCATTTTAAATTATTAAGTTGTGTCCTACCTAATACCAAACTCCCCCCTCTGCCATTTCCCTCTAGTGTGCAATAATTCATGGGCATTGGTTCATATTTTCGTCACAGAGGGCCTGCTTAACAAAGCGAGATTTGTTGGTTAGCCAGATAGCTTGTCGGATTTAAGGTAGCCCAGTTAAAATTTTTCTTCCTTCACTTACATTTAGCCCAAACTAACGTTAAAAAAGCAGGAAGTAGCAGGAAGTCAGATTGGAGACAAAGGTTATACTGTATATAAAGACCTTTTCTACCCTTTCTGATTAGACTGAATAGAGATATGATGAGTGGAATTGAAGAAATATTGACATATGATACCTTGTTAAAGGATTATCATTATAGTTTTGAATTTAAAAACTAGTTTTGGGACAATTTTCAATTTTTATCTGGAATGCAGTTTAGTTAGTTTAAGATGTGGCTTTATTTGCGTTTATTGTAACCCTAGAAAATGACGCGATGTCGTACTGGTGACTTTTTCTATGGTTCAAGTGCATTGAACAAAAAAGGCTTAAAAAAACAAATCATAACTTTAGCTAAATAGTATTTAATAGTAATGAAAAGTATTTGACATTTGTTCTCATGTTAATATTATATCGCTATTATTATTTTATAGTTTTTGAAGCAACATTGGCCTATTTACATTTGTGTAGTTTTTTTCTTAATGAATTTTATGTAAATGTTTTTGGTGACGAGATTTATTCTGACTAAAATAACATGTTCAGGTTCTAACTCAGATTTGTCAAATGCATACATAGTGTGTGACGACTATCAAATACACGCAAAGTGGAAGTTGCCGAGTGCCGAGGCGCGTAGTCCATAAAAGTCGCCAACGCTCTGTTGACTCAGTAACTACAGAGTTCCAAACTTCCTCTGGCATTAACCCCAGCAGAAAAACTGTGCCGTTTTGTCACTGCTGACTAAAATAACCTGTTCAACTTTTGCCTCAGATTTGAAAAGTGCTAAATGTTTTTTGGATGGTGTTTGTTACCTTCGGATGATAAGAATAGTTTTAAGCCACAATCGACCAAAAGGATTCTTCAACCTTCACTCAGGAACAAAAATCAGCCTTAAATTGGAAAGAAACAATTATTTGATATTTACCACAATAACCATCGATATGAAGTAATATGAAATTTTTATTGTGACAACAGATTTGGCCATATCACCCAACCCTAGCGTGGATTTGGAAATGGATATGTATATGAACATATTTGGTTATGAACATGTATGTTCATATGTATGTGTAGGAGGGCAGGGGGTTGGGGGCTGATTTGGTCCATACCAATGTTGAATACAAACCTATGTCTGATTGGGGGTCCGTTTTGCGGTACTTGTGATTGGTCTGTGGTTATCGGCACCTAAAAGACTCTTGGCCTGGAGGTAGATAACAAGGTCCTTTTAGGTAACCAGGCCTGTTTAGATGGATGCCAACGTTTCCTCTGTCACCTTGTTAATTGCCCGACATTGTAACAAGCTACCATGGCTGATATAAAGGGTTAAATTATAATAGCTTCTGATGTGGATTGGACGGGACTTCACCACAATTTTTGAAGGTGAGGAAGCCTGCCTCATTAGTAGATGGCGATGCCTTGCGGAGTATTTTTTTATTTTATTAATTTTAAAGGAAGAGATACAAAGCAAATGCGCGCACACACACACACATACACACACACAAAAAAGGCAAGCCACGAGATCAAAATTAAAAAATAAATGGGTGATGTCTTGGGGACCATGGACTAGGAAGTGTGTTATGCTTTATCTCTGTGTATTTATTATGTTACCAATTAACTTATGACTGTAGAACCCTTGTATCATCTAGCCCATTGTCAGCCTTTCCAAGCACATGGCCTGGCTATCCATCATTTATTATCTTGGCAGCCCAGGGGTGTGAGTGTGTGTATGTGTGTGTAAGATCTACTGACCATTTCTTAACATCATGCCTCCATTTTTGCTCACAATTGCCTTACAATTGCCCTTAAACAGATTCAGGTCAAGAAAAATGGACTGCAAAACTAAATGTAATTTTAATCAATAAATTGAATGAAAACTTTTTTTGTCATAGGGCAGACAGTGTGGTTTATTGCTGTTTTTTTTTTTTCCCGGACTGCCAGGGAACGGGTTTTGCATTGCAAATGCTGTGTTCTGTTTTTAATCAATATTTGACACCATTTGACTCATATTTTTTCAGACTGAAAGTGGAAACTAATTGTTGGTGTTTGTGACTGTAAATTCTGCCACTGGGTGGAAATGAATTTGGAACTTAAAATGTGCAATAACGGTACATTTGATGTTTGTTTGGGATGGGAGCACTTTTAGGCTTCTTTTGTCTTTCATATTTGTAAATAAAATTTTCTATATTGAGTAGGGCTGCGCCCGGAAAGTCGACAATTCAAGTATACAGTCGGAGACCCATGAACCGACTGTGACTCTTAAAGTCTACCAGTCCTTTTTTGATTTTGTAAGTCAATGTGCATTGCAATAGCAGGTAGAAGATTACAAAAGGGAAGATATTTCAATGAGGAGTAAAAATAAGCGGAATCATAGATGTTTATTTTTATATTCTAGCACGGCACTTGCTAAAAAAAACAATCATTAAAAACGATCACTTAGCAATAATTTCCATATTAAATAGTTTTTCATGTCAATGACATGTACCCTAGACATAGTGAAAGGTGTCAGTTATATCATTTTGCTGCTATGATGTCAGTATGATTATCATCAGATCTTTAACTGCATTTTTTTTAACTGTTTTTGCTGGGAACCGCATGTGTGAAAAACAGTTGCCACTCCGACTCTGTAGATGAGGCACCTTGATGCCGCAAAGCCCGAGCCGCACGTCACGCGCAGGCAATGCGGCCACTCTAATCTGTTAACATGGGCGCCGATACGAAAATCAGCACTTTCCAGAGCCGCCGTGCACACGCCACACATCCAGCATGTTCTGGGCCTTGTTAGCCGTGCTATCGCGACCGAACTCACCAAAAATATTTAGGCTAAAAGCTTGATGTAAGTGTGCTCCCTGTCTCATTATTCAGACAAATCCATAACATAAACAGAAAAAGAACAAAGCGAAAATGCTAGAGTACCCGAGCATATATATATGTGTGTGTGTATGTGTGTATATAACCATGTTTTCCCAAGAGGATCAGGCTGCAGAGCACCTCCCCCTCGGAGAGCCTGTGACAATGGGCTACATATAGCCCATTGTCGAATATCTGTATTGAACAGCCAAATCCGATTTGGCTGACAGAATTCTGAGCCGGGTACAGCCCTAACATTGAATAGTATTTACGGCGGCCTAGTCATAAACCTTTCACAGTATGGCTAAATCCATTCATCATGCACATGACAAGCAGAGGGATTTTGACTGCAGGTGGTGAAATAAGTTCACCACTTGTTTTCGGTTTAGTTTCAGCAGAATTTGCAGTGTATAGCATCATCTAATTTTTAAAAGGATGTTGCAGCTGCTGAACTGTTGCTTTCTTCCATGATATATTCCCAAGACAGTAGCATGTGGCATACTCCACTAATCATGAGGCGTGTTTGTTGTGGTTAGGTTGCCTGCCTTATGACGACCATATGATTGGCTGGCGCTTTGTTCACTTCTGTGATGTGTTACCCCAGAATTCTACTGAGAGAGGTTATGCCACATTCCGGCTGAGACACGGTTTTGCTCCGTCCTCAACCCCCACCAGAAGCGTTTCAGAAGCAGAACACTTTGTCAACTCGCTGGTTTTTCAGTGGGGTCATCTACTTTTTTGCCTATTTTAATTGTTTATCACTGCTATTTTCTATTTTGCTGTGCTGTACTCTACAAAGAAATGCAATACAGTTAAGTGCAGTTATACATGAAAGATTGTGGCTGTAGTTATTAAAAGTACATTCATCCAAACAAAAATGCATCCACCGTAATTATTTCGTATCTACATTCCTCACACAGTCCCGTTAGCAGGAGGAAAATTCATGCTGAACATCCTCTGGCCTGAGTGGCTGGGAAACCTCATGAATATTCAGGAGGAAAGTGCTACCTGATTGGCAGGTTGAATGTCCCAGAAGCACTGCCTGTAGTGATGGTGATCAGCCATGGTGGGGCGCTGTAGCTGGAATGTGGTACAACTGCTCTCAGTGGAATTCCAGAGTTAGGCCCATGTGTGCCATCAAGCAATATACCTTATTGACATTTAATTAAAGTTTCACATTTTCTCATAGTTAAATTGTCTGAAGTCAGGGGCCGAATCCTTCAAATGA
>JAODKL010000039.1:7316677-7349751 GCA_026780765.1 Petrocephalus schoutedeni | reverse complement strand
CTTATACACTTACTTCTCTGTTCAAAAAAATAGTTATTCAAAAGCTTGCATAATAGTGGAACATAATAGTGTGAACAGAGATAACGGCAGGTAGTTTCATGATTACAATGGACTTCCCTGAGGAAATGTCACGGACGGTTTGTGGCTACCAGCATGGCTTGAGTATACCACAGAAGTAAACTGTATTTTCACTACCTATGTAAGCTGTCCAAAATGGAAAAATAGACAAACTTCTGCACTGCAACACAGCTTACAGAATCAGATGAGGTTCTCATTGCGGGGGGGGCCGGGGTCTCTCCCTTACACCAAAAAGTCACTTGCAAGTCAACTCAGTCGGCTGACATTAGTAGGCCGGGTTCAGATGAGGATGCAAAATGATTCATTGTCTTTGATGAGGGCCAATGGTCTGTCACTAGATCAGCTTCTCTCTTTTTCGGTATCGTGTTGATAATCTGGATGATAAAAAGCCCGCATGACCACAAGCTCCGTGGTAAAACTGCGCTGTTTAAAGCCACCACATAGAAGCTCTGCAGAGCCTCTTGGGGGGTGTCGCAGGTAGGGAAAGGCAGCATCCATAAGTGCACAGCAGCCTCGCAGAAGTCTCACTACGTTTCTGGATCTGTCTGCACCTCTGATTCGAGGGAGAACCGTACTCGCAACGCAGATCCGGCATCGCGGCTGCAGATTCTGATGTCTCAGCACAGGCGTGCATAACAGACAGGCGGTCTGTTTTTGATTTCAGTCAAATGAATAAATTAATGAAAAGGAAAATAGCTGGATGCACAGCTCTCAGCAATACTCCACATGTATACTCTGCCATAATTGTTTCTGAAACCCCACTACCCTGACCTGGATGGATGTTCCCTACATTTTTTAATGCTTAAATTTATATTCATAATCTTATGGTTTTAAACATTTTTTATTTAATTTATTAATGTTTTGTTTTGGTAGCCCTCCACTTTGTTTTAAACTCTGGAGAAGACGATACTATCTGACTTATTTTTGTTGTTGATATGGGGTAGTGTCCCAAATAATTAAAGATTATGCTGAAACTAATGAAAAAATCCTTTGGCAATTTAATTCATCACATTACTTTGTCACTCGCTAAGGATCGATTAAAGGGCATCTCTATGACAGAGGCTTGAAGAACTATACAAAATAATACAACACTCAAGTGACACCAATCGAACATAACACACAAAAAAAGACAATAAACAGACAGTTTGTTCCTATTGAAACTTTAACTGATTTTAAGCAAATAAATAATACAATTATGTCAAATACTGAACGTTTTATTGTCTTGCACGTTCTGTGCCCAGACCACACACGCTAAGACACCAAGCGCATAGTAGCATTTTATGTGCTTTAGAGTCCTTTATAAATCAGTTTTGCAAAATATGGATTTCTTCCACATCATGACTTTAAGTCAGTAACCTTTAAGTCTAATGTACTAACCCAAAAAACAGAATTTTTTAGGTTTATATACCGAACATTGTAAAGTGCATCAGTATGAGACAGCCCAAACTTATTAACAGTAGCATATTAGATTATCTGTAATACTAGCTTAATAATTACATTAAATACCATTAATACGTAATGTTGTATGTATGAAACCAGAACATAACTTTACATGAAGACAATTCCATTTCTCTGACATAATTTTTATAAATATAAACATGAGAAGCTACCTACCTCCGAACAGACTGGACTCTTATGACAACCTCTATGGTACAGAATTTCTTTCTTGTTATTTAATTTCTTGGTACCTGCAGAAATCTGTGTCTGGAATCAGGCGCAGCCCGGTGTTCTTTCAGTAATGAGCCCTCATCAAGTTGAAGAACAGCACAGGGAGGGGCGTCTTGTGTGCGTGCAGACGCCAGGGCCACACACAGCTGTGTTGTAAGCGAAGGCTCTTATCGCTTAACTGTGCTGCACGTGATGATATCCATCCCCAGATCTCATACCCACGAATAACAGCAGAAATGAGCCACAGTTTGCCACAGTAAGTCTGAGAGGGTGAACGTCAATCTGCCAAAAGGTGTCCGGAGCTTCTCAGTCTGTTCGAATGAGAGGATGCCTTACTGGCTTGTGGGGAATTGTGGAAATGATGACATTTGGCACTGGTTCGGACCGCCCAAATGAGGAAATTAATGTGCAAACAAAGTTTCGAGAAATGAAAAATACTTCCAATTGTCGAAAGAACTGGTATAAGTCGCAGAAGGAAAATAACGTGATTTCAGATGATTCTGCAGAAGACTGACATGCAGTGAATTGGAATGAACACCGTGCACGTGAGCAGCCTTGACAAGCAGTAATGCATCTGGCTCCTTTCACAGGGGTGCCATCTACTAAAGAGTGACAATAAAGAGATAAAAATAAGAGCCCCACAGTGAAGCTGACACTTGGTTTGCCCCTTTAACAGCCTTCTCCACCCCCAATTGTGCAAAACACTGAAGGAAAAGAATCAAAGTCCCACTTACCTTAATAAAATGTGTGTATATATATATATATATACACACACACACAGAGAGAGAAACACACTGCTGCAGCTCCCTAATTAGGTTACTAATTAGGGCACTGATTGGCCAAAGAGTCCTCACACCTGGGTTTGAACAGCTGACCTAAAGGTTATCCCAGAAACCTGCATACACACTGGCCCTTTGCGAATAAGATCGCCCACCCCTGCTGTAAAGGTACGGCTGTTATGAGCTTGCAAGATAATGCAATAATTCATTTCTTTTTTCCTCACGGCAATGGCAGACAATTGTTGTTTTCGTGATATTTTCCTTTGTTTTTCTGGCAGTATGTCTGTGTGCGTGAATGTCATAGGTCTGTGTGTGTATACTGTGTATAAGCTACTGGACACCTAAATTTCCTTCTGGACAAATAAAGTCTCTCTATCTATCCCCGGGACTGGTGACCTCCGACAGACATCACACCTCCCTTGCGGTTGCTGCCTGTGGTGGTGGTGGCTTTCACAGGTGGCCTGCGCAGGACATTCTTTGAAACCACCCGGAGAGACAGACAGGACATGACTCCCATGATACTCTCACTGCCAAAGCTGCTCTGCAAGCGTGTTTTTGCTTTCTTTACAAAGACTGCTGTCCTTAATCTACATAACTAAAACGAATTACATCAACTACATTGCCTCTGACAGCCAGTTTACATGCTGTGGATTTTGATTCATCACATTTTCTTACTAGGCTCTGATCAGTCACGCATATAGGCAGGCTCACTGATCCCTGAAATACCTCCGGGCTACTTCCCTGAAACCCAAACCACAAATAGATCTGCAGTTCTGCTGTGTCAGACTTGTACAGTATCTTGTGAAAACCATTTTTGCTTGCAAAATGTGGAAGTAATTATGTGTGCGGCAAATTAAATTTTAAGTACTGAAACATTTAAATGCTGTCATTGAATAAATCAATGCCAAACAGTTTCATTTGTCTGCTGAGTCTTTCTGGTTTCAGGCGGCAATGAAACAACTTTTATAGTGTGTTTATTATAGTTTTCCAATAATGTACATTCCCCATAATATATAATATACACAAGCAATTAATTACACCTCAGAAATTTCTTGAGTATCACCCAAAGTTTTGTGATAAGAGACAACAGAAATGCATGCTGGGTAATTATGATATGGATAAATGCAAGACACCACGGTTCTGTCGCTGTGAACCGAGTGGGAAATGTCCACTTTCAAGAACTGTGTGTTCATTGAGAAACAGGTTTCACTAATGCTAAAACAGGCCTGTAAGCGTAAGCTAGACAGGGGAAACAAAGGCTTAGAGCAAAGCAGCCTTGCTGGACCAATTTACTGCACCATTCAAAACAAAATCTTATCTGAAATCCCGCACAGAGCTAAGTCTGAGGGTTGCCATGTTCTAACTACTGCAGCAGTGATATTAATATACAAGTGACTACTGAAGTAGCTGTAATACATGAAGTTTCTCAGAAAACATTAAAATGTACCATTGATAGACTCCAAATTGAATTTGCACTATAAACACTGGTCTGGGAGACATGTGGAGGTTGACGGTAACCCTGAGAATAGCCAGGACAGGATGTTGATTTAAAAAAAAAAAAAAAAAAAAAACAAAGGCAGATTCACATATGCTTTTCTGGTCCACTTCTCCTTTCATAAGTGATGCTATAAAGCCACAGAGCACTCTGCTGCCAGGGTTCACAAGCATCACATTCAAACAGGATCACATCACCTATATTTGTTTTTGCACAGTTCACGCCCACAGCCACGCGTGGATTCTTGTACCATTATCAAAAGCAGTCCTTTGAGATAATAAATATCCCTCCAGCATTTCGTTTAATCTCCCAAAACAGGTGGTAATGAGTGTTGAAGGTTCCAGCCCCGCTCTGGTTCGCTCGCACGTCGGCGTGTGTGGAAGTGTGGCGCGTCGCTTGGCGGCGAGCCGGAGCAGGGCGTAGGGCCTTTAAGCTACCTCCTCCATGTAGTCGGCGGCCTGGCTGAGCTGCGATACGCTCCGGTCCTGGGTAAGCTCTTCAGGCTGGAGTAGAGGAGAGGCAGGATGAGTCAGAGCGAGAGGGGCAGACGCACAGCCCGAAAGCAGGATGTCTCGCCCTCCCACCTGCTCTCTCATCACAAAGGCTCACAGAGGCTCCCCACAACCTTCTCTAAAGATACCGAAGCACCATTCTCATGGATCTTAGTGGCTGGATGTTGCTGGTGTGCCGCTGAGATCCAGCCTTATGGGAACCTATGGCTAGCAGTTACTGTAAGGTTGGAAACCGTGCTTCTGCAAATTCATTGACCTCTCTGTATTACCAAAGCAGTGACTAGATATCTGATCTAAAGCTGCATGTGTAGAAAACACCAAGCCTTGGCAGAAACTTGAACAGTCTGGCTGCCCCACTGATCATGTACTTCTGATGTAATGTGCTAAAGTAAGAACATCCCAGGGGCACCACACACACACACACCACCCTCCTTCCTTTAGTGGCTGAACACCACAGCCCTACTGCCGTTTACTTCCTCCCAAACTCACATGACCTTCTCACAGTAGCGAGAGGCCGCAGACAGACAAGGCCTCACCTCCGACACCTTATCGCTGCCCTCGGGACCCTCCACGGAGGCCTCATCGATGTCCTCACCGATGCTCACTTCGCTTTTCGAGTTATCTGACCGATGGCTGGTGCTGAACGGGGGGAGATAAGGACAGTCAGAGCTTCTGACATCATAACGTGCAGCTTATTTCAAAAGAAAACAAAACAATAGGCAGCAGAAGTTCTTCAGCAGGGTACGTCATTATTAACAATAACAAACACTCACAATGCAGGTCAGCATGCTATAATGAACAAAGACAGTAACTTATGAAGAGGGTTTTAAAATATTTACCTGTTAAAATCATCATCGTAATCATCTTCCTCATCTGTGGGGGAGCACACCCATTTATAAATATACACAAATAAAAAAATCTAGATGTAATTAAAGAAATAGACCTCCCCTCACTGGCCTTCCAGACCCCCTCTCCTCTGAAAGCACGCACACTCGATATGCCAAGTAAATATCGCCTAACGAACCTTACAGCATTTCTTTTACCAATACCTGGATCGTGCAGAAAAAGCTAACTCGTATTTTTAAATAGTCAGCACAACGCTCAGTTGACATGCACCCACAGCATCGCATGGCTCCATCCTGCTGGCCCCTTCGTCCTCCCCATCTATTTCATTTTCGAAACTGAACCATGACAGAGGCACAATGCAGCTACCCCAAACAAAATGCCCCCTGTGTCGGGTGACATCTCACCGCTACGATGATCCAGTAGGTCCTTCTGCGACAGCTGCACAGACACACTGCTCTTGGGCGGGCGGCCGTCGCTCAGAGAGCCAGGGGGGACACCCACAGGTATACTGAGGTTTATTCTGAGCCAGAGAAATTGTGTGATTGACATGATATACACATTTTGTGCCCTAGTCCAATTTTCTTTAAATCCTTTAATAAATGCATAGCATGTGTGACATTTTTGCATGAAACCTCTTTAACGTGAATGTATTTAATAATAATAATATAGTTTTGATGTCTTTGAATCTCAAATTGTCAGACTTGTCAGATTCTGTCAGTTGGGAGATGCCTGGAATAAAAGATGTGTGTCAGTGAAAGTTGATGGTGAGAGGAAGCTGATTCAAAAGAGATTAGTGCTTTGCAACCTTCTTGAGGCTTTTGAACACTTCAAAGAGAAACATCCAGACATCCAAAATGACATTAATTAAAGTTATCACTTACACCCGTGCTTGGTATGCTATTTCATGTAAGTTTGGCTGCCATTGAAAAGTCCCATTAGTGAGATGAAACCATGTGACGGTACCTTTGAGCCAAGATACCAAAGACCAGATTTTCTGGAGATGTTCATGACAATATGAGCTAGCATTAGTAAAAAACTGATCAATTTTGAAAATGGCTATTGAATTTTTTATATTTTAATCAGTCGTTACATAGTACTTAGTCATATTTGTTCAATCTGTAGAGCTGGACAATAGCTTACATTAAGGTAAATATAGCCCGCCACCCAAAAAAAATGTGCTTAAATCTCCCTAAATATTGGTCCAAGACACGCCCAATTCCAGTTTCATGAATTACTCATGTGACCAAATCAGCGTGCCAAGTTACCTTAAAATCTATGACGATGAGGCCCGAAAGTGTGATGATTTGACACGGAATGTCAAATCATGTCAGGTAGGGTAACCATCCAAACAAATGATCAGAGTTAACAAACTATTAAAATTGATAATTATGTAAATTTACAGAATTTTATTAGTTAGGCGTTTGAAAGCTTTAAACTCATAAAAAGTTGCGAAACACTATGTTTGTCTGCAAATCCACATTACCTCATATGTCAGGCAGCACAACCAGGAAAAGAGGGTTTTCATTAAAAATCATTTTAGAATACAGTGGACAGAATTTTGCAACATAAAGAAGAACCTAAGTGACCTTCACGGTGCAGTGAAAAGGTTAATCGATGAAATACAACTCCTGCTTAAGTTTCCATGTCAGGTGGTACAACCAACTGCAAATCATGAAAATACTGTTATATGATAAACTCCATCCATCCATCTTCTATAACCGACTGCCCAATTCCATGTCACGGGTGGTCCAGATCCTATCAGAGAGGCTACGGGTGGAAGGCATAGAATAACCCCGGATGGTGCGCCAACCAATCACAGGGGGGTATACCAGAGTGCCCGGAGGAGACCCAACAATGACACGGGGAGAAAATGCAAACTCCACACATATGGAGGCACTGCAGAGTACCACCCTGATCGCAGAGGTGTGAGGCGACAGCACTAACCACTGCACCACCAAATCGCCCCTATGATAAACACTTTTATAATGGTTACATTATAAAGGTTTTAATCTAGAAAAAATACATTTCTTGGTTCCGCCACCTGCCATTTGTCAGTTGGTGAAAACCTCACTCACCAGTCACCCATTCAGAGATCTGCCATACCGAGGGCAACTTAGGGGGCTAAACTGGTCGCTGAGAGATGAAACTGCACTCATTGATAAAAAATAACATCAAATTTATATTAGTGATAGACGGGCAGTCAAAGGGAGCTGCTGTCACCTGCTGATCGCGCACAGCCAGGACTCACTGCTGCCGTAACACCAATCGTCCTACGCAGCTACTGTGTCAAGGCGGCTCGTACCTTCCATCATAAGGCTATGCTGGAATTCACACACGGCTTGAGGAGACCACTGGTCAAAGACCTCCCAATAAACCCTGCCATGGCGAAACTGTCCTTAGATCGTGGGCAGCTACCCAGTCATGGACGCGATGCTGAGCCAAAACGTACAGCACACGACCATCATAAAAATAATAAACCATACGTAACACTACAAGGGAAACTGATTTGCATTCGGCTCCATGTTACTCTAATTTGCGTCACGCGGTAAGGTAAAAACGGGCACCCGAGACAGACAGTCCCGCAGGAAAAGCCGCAGGCAGCTGTGGACGGCCCCAGGTCGCCCGAGGCCCCCTTCTCTCACCTGGCGTCAGGCTCGGCGCCACGTGGGGCCCCGCGGTCTGAGAAAGCGTCCCCTAGGGCGTCGTCCTCAGTGTCGCTGTTTATGGCAGACAGGCTGAGTCAGGAGAAGGCAGAGAGTGAGAGGAGAGCAGAGGAGAGGAGCAAAGTGCAGGTACAAGAGCAGCAAAGGTCTGCGGAGGTCAGGTGATGGGCGAACAGACGGATGGGAGGACAGACAGACAGACAGACAGACAGACAAGCGAGTCTCGCACACGGGAGAAGCACGCCATCAAGAAACAGGTGAGAGGCGTGAACGGAGCGGGATTCGGCTCTGAGGGGGCCCCGTCCCGGCACGGGAACAGACCGAACCCACCACACTCACATGCTGAGATGTCCACCCCCCCCACAGACACACACGGGTACAGTCAGCAGAATGCGGTCTGCGGAAAGGCCTTTCTGCGTGCCGTCTTTACACAAAGGCATCCGCGTGACTTTAAGACAGATGCCAGGGGGGGAGGGGAGGTGGACATGGAGAGAAGGCTGTTAGTAAGACGGTGACGGCAGGACGGTTACATCAGTGTTGCTAGGGGCGGACGGTGAGGGTGGGACGGACGACACGGGGGGCCCCCCCCGCTGCTCACTTACTCTGTGAGGCTACTCATCCTCCTCATCTGGGAAAAGGAGTCCCCACACACACTTTTGTCCTTCTCTGAGGGGCTTACACTTTGTGGCGAGGAGAAACACAGATAAAAGACAGGAAGAGAGAGAAGCAGGAAGGACAGAACATAGCAGAGGAGGACACAAGGGGGCCGCCTGCACAGACGCCCCCCTAGAGGGGGCTCACAGCCTCCACTATACACCGAGAAACAGGATGGCTGCAGGAGGGTCTGCCTAGCTGCGGATCTAGGGAGCCGCCACGCACACAGCTGCGCAGACGTCCCTTAAGCACAGACCGGCCCAGACCACAGACGCGCCCACACGAGCCCCCTCAAACACAGCAGCACATTCAGCCCGGCTGTCGCATACTACACATCTCATTACCCAGAATTCCATTGGTGGGCATGAACAGGTTATGTTCTGTACTTACTCTTTGTGGCCATTCTTCTTTGTGGAGAAACTCAACCCTGCATTACTTTTGTCTGCAAAGGAGAGCCTGTGGCTGATGGGCCGGGAGGGAGAGAGGGAGGAAGGGAGGGTTAATTTGGTTCTGGAACCCAGTGGAGGTCTTTAGTACTTTGTACTAAAGTACTAGTACTAGTACCTGGACATTCGCTCAAATGGCTCAAGCCACACACTGCTGTCATAAAGGGCCCCACAGGTAAGACACAGTGCTACTGGAGCGAATCAAACATCAACATAAAAACAAACATAATAATCTGTGACTTTAGAGATTATAAAATCCTGTATGACATGACCTTGGATTTGCATCTTACCAGCCATAAGTTTTCTGTGGCTTGGGTAAGGGGTCGTCAAAGAAAGAATCGCCCTCATCTTCATCTTCGTCATCATCCAGTGCTTGGTCCAGATCCCGGGTTTCCGGCGGGCTGGAATCCTCACGACCCGGCTCCCAGGATACTACTGGCCCATGGCTTCTGTTCTTCAGGAGGTCAGTGGTCAAGGCAGTACCGCTGTGACTGACCTCTGAAGCCTGTGAGAGTCACCGGTAAATGTCAGTGTCGGGCCCCTGTCAGTAACGCTGGCATTTATCTGGCTGATAATCAGCTAACGTGCCGTGGCTTCAGTCTCAATATCAATCACCGTCACTAGCTTCAGCCTGTCTGGTCACCATCGCCAGCCTCGGCTGTGGCCTCAATCTCAGTATTGTCATTGTTGCCAGCTTCAGTCATAGCCTCAGTCTCAGTATTGTCACTATCGCCAGCTTCAGCTGTGGCCTAAGTCTCAGTATTGTCACCATTGCTGGCTTCAGCTGCAGCCTCAGTCTCGTCACCATCGCCAGCTTCAGCTGTGGCTGCAGTCTCAGTATTGTCATTGTTGTCAGCTTCAGTCACAGCCTCAGTATCAGTATCGTTATTGTTGCTGGCTTCAGCCCTAGCCTCAGTCTTGTCACAATTGCCAGCTTCAGTACCATCGCTAGCTTTCAGCCTCAGTATTGTCATCACCAGCTTCAGCCATGGTCTCAGTCACAGCATCATCACCATCAGTAGCTTCAGCCGTGGCCTGTCTCAGTATCGTCATTGTTGCCGGCTTCAGTCACAGCTTCAGTCTCAGCATCATCACTATCGCCAGCTTCAGCCTTAGTCTTGTCACCATTGCCGGCTTCAGTCACTGCCTCAGTCACAGTATCGTCGCTATCTCTGACTTCAGCCTCAGCGTGTCTCGCCAGCTTCAGCAGTGGCCTCAATGTCAGTATCGTCACCATTGCTGGAATCAGCTGCAGCCTCAGTCTCAGCCTCATCACCATTGCCAGCTTTCAACCTCAGTATCGTTGACAGCTTCAGCTGTGGTCACAATCACAGCATCGTCACCGTCACCAGCTTCAGTCACGGCCTCAATCACAGTATCGTCACTGTTGCTGGCTTCAGCCATGGCCTTCAATAAGAAGCATATTACTCTGAGCCAATGCTCATTTGTCATGACACCTGCCATCCCCAGAACACAAAATGTCTGTCCGTTTTAAAGGACTCTCATACCAACACAGTTGATTTTGTGAGAAGAACAGGTGACGTTAACATCCCAAAAATGCCATTAGAGCCACAGCTGAAGTCATATAGCATAACGGGGTTGCTGCACAATTTTTAACATCAAAATTAAGCCTTTTTAAGGATCCGCAGGAACCCTGCATAAGTCCCCTTGACTCTGAGCAGGTAGTTACCTTAGGAGCAGCTGCTTCCACTTCTTCACTGTGTTTAATTAGCCCTTTATACCTGGGGATCTAAGCAGAGGAACATATATGTAAATGTCCAGCACAGCTCACCACTGGACTATGGGTTCTCAGCAAAAAGCAAGACGGATCTCCACCCGAGAGCAGAAAACTCAGAAAGAGCTGTTGTGCGATGTAAAAAGAAGTATATACTCTTTACTGACTAAAAGAATCCAGATATACAAAACTTATGCCAGGAACTCCACACTGACATTATTGGGGAAAACCAAAACTGTGAAATTAATTTTTACTAACCTCGTTGTCCTTTTCACAGAAAGCACGACAAGAAATTAAAACAAAAAAAACATGCATCAGTGCATTTCTGTAAAATGACAGACATCTGCGGCAAATTGCAGGACAGCACTGCCTGTTTTCAGGTCAGTTGTAATGAGCAACAGTCGCACCAATTCTCTTCCATGGAGCTCAAGTAAAAAAAAAAAAAAAAACATAATATAGATGTGCCATAATATAGATGTGCCTTAATATAGATGTGCCTTAATATAGATATGCCATAATATAGATGTGCCATAATATAGATGTGCCATAATATAGATGTGCCAACATTTTTCTGCCTCAGACACTGAGAGAGTGAGGGAATGTTTCCAAACTGTGATGCTGCGTGTTGGAAGACCGATTTACCATGGGCTACGGTACTATGGGCAGATTTCCCAGCATCACTACAGCTAGCTACAGCTAACAAAACCAAGGAAAGGAGAGACGAGGCAGACGCCAGGGAGTTAAAAGGGCTGGAGAGACGTGCCGCTCACCTTACTGGCCGAGGACGAACAGGGTTTCTCCTCCTGTCCCTTAGCCAGAGCCGACATAATATCAGATCCATCATCACTAAACTTTATGGGGGATGGAATTAAGAAATAACTGAATACATAAAAGCAAATACACACACAAGCATTTTTATTTCCAGGGACCATGAATGCCAACTACAGAAACACACAGATGCTGATTACATTTTAATTGATAAAACTGGGTGTGTTACTTACCACACTCCTGCACTGATGAAACAAACGCTTGTACAATCCCAGGAAGTCCTGAAAGCTCACGGCTGGGGTAAATAAAACAGGAAATTGGGGATAAATAACGATACTGTGTGTTCATGGAAGCAGCTGGACCTTGTTTGGACGTTTACAGTGTCACAACGTTCAAACAAGTACATAAATCAATTTGGACCGTAAATCAGATTTGGATTAGATGTCCGCAGAAATGACATTTCCGCTCGTTACTGCTTCATGGTTGCTCAGTTTTACAATTCGATGATTCACGATATTGTTTTTCTCATAAAGAAATTATTTGCTCTCTACCATTACTTTAAGGCTTCAGTACAATACTCGGATAAAAACCTGCTCACTACTGACAGTCAAAATCAAAATAATAAATATGATAAGTGATAGGTACAGATTATTTTTAAATGAAATTACTTAAAATAATTTAAAAACATTAATTATAATTCAAATAAGTGATAAATACGAGACTTTTTAAATAAACTGTAAAAATCAAAAAACATGGAAGCTGCCGTAAAGCAGAAATAACATCAGTTCATGTGTAGCCCAAAATCGGGTCTCTAGTCCAAACCGGGTCTCTGGTCCAATTTGGCTAGTCACACGAGACAAGTTTCACATGCGTGTGTGCCCTTATGTATGCACATGCACGTACATGTATGTACCAGCTTTCTTACCTTATAAATAGTCTGTAGGGTTTGCAAACCACCCCAACGCTTGTGATTTAGCTGAATATAGGTTAATAATGGAATACTATAGAGTTGGCGTGAGTGTGAGATTACGGCTGAAAGCGTGAGTGTCACAGCAGATGTGTGAGAGTTGGCAACCCAGATAATTACAAAGGAGAAAAAGCATCAAGGTAAGTAAGAGACCAGCATGGTGACTCACCGCCACTGACGCTCCTGTTGAGAGCTTCCAGTTCCTCACCCACATACTGGTCCAAGACATTCCTTCAATTCAAATAATTCAAACACAAATTCTGTGACTATGGCATGTGTGAGGGACATTGATGGGAGTAAAAACACCACCCACTGCTTAACACTGGTGGTTAACCATCGGTATTTAGTGATTACTGTATGCCCGATGCCAGGGACGGGATGGTCATTTCTGTAATAATTCACAAAGGCTCAGAAAAATTAAGCAGAACACTGAAACCTACTTGTGGAAGCCAGGACAGACATCTGAAAACAGAATTCTCAAGTCTTCTGTTGTAATTTCACCACATCTGTCCTGTAAAAACAGACAATTTGTTCAAAACGTTAATACGTTATGATTTCTTTAATGGCTGTTCTTGAGAATTCACTTTAAAGCTGTGAATTAGCTGGGCAGTGCTGGATTTTATTTTTCAAGAAAGGATAAATTTACCTAAAAGGCCACCAAGCACTGAGAGCAATAGGCAAAATTTGCCAACAGCACATGGCAAATTCTCTCCAAAAGGATTAATACCTTGTCGTAAAAGTCAAATTTTCTTCTTGCGTCTGCGATCTGCCTGGGTGACAGCTCCTACATAAAGGTAAAGAGTGTCTTTGATTAGGGCTTTGGCAGAATGGGATTTGCGGTTCACATCCAAAAACGTTAAGCTTCATAAGAAATGTTTATGCCCAATATCCCTTTATTTACATTACCATAAGTTACATACTACAAGGGGAAAAAAACACAATGTTCCATATTTGTGTAAAGGCGCTATACATGAGAGAACTTAAACATTAATGTTCAGTCGTATTCAGGTAGTTTCATCTGTGTTTTTCTTATCGAGATACTGCAAGCAGAAGTATAGAGTAAAAGGCATACATGAAAAAGTAGGCCAACCCCATCATCAACAGGAAAACCATATTTTCAGAACAAATGGAGGAATTAAGAATGTGGCAATTATACCTACGTATGACCCACATATTCAGAATGGTAGTACATAATATATGCTAAAGGAAAGTGACAGCCTAAGTCAGCAGAATGCATGCAGTTAATGAAATAAAAATGCGCACAGAGGCACAAAGGGAGGCTGCGAAGTTTGGGGCACATGGCATGTCAGCATGTAACATGCATGCAACTTGATAATGAGCACCTGCTAGCAAGACGACGACTAAGCTGATGTATTGGTGCATTATGGGTCACAAAGATGAACAGAATGAACGCCGTGACCATGATGTTTGGGAAAGATTTTGACTCACTGCTACCTTGGGAATATATGAGGCCCGGTGTCCCTGGTGGCCGAAATCACCCGTAGAGGGGAAGGTGAGAGAAAACCATCCAGAAACAGGAGGAGGAGGCAGAGGACGGGGGAAACACAAGGGAAAGACAGAGTCGGTGTAACTGCAGGCCTATTTCTGAGGGATAAAACAGACAGACAGCAGAAAGGAAGCCCAGTGTCGCAGCAGGCTGGAAGCCGCCTGGAAGAACACGGCTCAGCACAGAGGCTTACTATCCAACATGCCGGCCATAAGGTTATTCGTGCAGCAGATCACAGTCCGTTCCTGCCTATGCTTCAATATCACCGTGCTTTAAACTTCCAAACAAAACAAGAAACAAAAAAATCAAACCAACAGAATAACCAGTTGCTATGCCAAGCTGCGTGAGGCGTGCTGTATAATACACCAAAAACAGCAGAAAGTCTTTGACAATGGCTAGCCATTTTAACTCCTCTTTTATGGTTCATAATCCTAATGAAATGCTTTCTGTATTATGCAAGAAAAAGCGTGTGGTTTCATGTACACCAGATCTGACCACTAATAGTTGAAAGAACAGAAAGAACAGCACACCATCCGAGAGAATTCAACATCGTGCTGCAAGAACCGCACCCAGAGACAGAAAACAAGACCGCATTTAACCTGCTTACGTCTCCTTTGGCTTCCTGTTAAGCTAAGGACCACACACTGTTCCCCTCACCTAGCAGGCATTATAACGCCAGGCCCCCGTTCCTGCTCTGTGCTGCCTAAGGCCAGCAGTCTGGGGTGTAAGATCACAGGCTGTGACAGACTCAGGGGGGTCTCCCTTATGGAAATCTACATGAAGCATCCTACTGCCTTTCCCCAGCCTATTTTTAGCCTTACCTGCTGGTAAATGATGTTTGCATGCATGTCAATGATATCTCACTATCAGTATGCAGAGAACATCTCCCCGAAGGGGCACAGCGTCAACTGGGTACAGGCCACAAGGTCCTTAAGGCCTTTGTTCCTACTGTTTGGACGGGCGGCATTTACCAACATGCCAAACATAATCTAAGTCAACCGAATTAAACATAGCAGTTTTTACATACTGTGCAATTTTAAGGACTAACACTCAATTTAGCCTCTTAATGTGATATTATAATATTATTCCAGGTAAAAAAAGGAAACAATTATATGCTGAAGAAGGATGCGAGTTTTAAACGTCACTAGTTAGATTTATTCATAACTAAATGCAGCTCAATTTAAAGAGGTGAAATGTCAAGACTGGGGCCAATATGATTTGCACGGTGAGAAAAATCCAATTTCCTCAGCTTTACTCAGGGGATGGGCTGAGGTCACGTATTCACTTGTTAAAAAGAGAAGAACTGGAACGGGCAGGTGGAGAGGGGAAGGTTAACAGAGCCTAATTAGAATGAGCACCAGTGGGTAATGACAGATTCTCAGAAAGATTTACCTCTGATGATGCACAAGGCTTGTCCTTATGTTTGTTCCTCTTGATCACCTCCAGGAGGAGTGGTGCTCCCTTGTGGGAGTCCAGGTCCACGATGGCCAGTTCCTGGGCAGCTGCTTCACGGTTCTCCAGCCCACTGAGCTGACACCACACAGTGATGATCAGTCACAAATCAGTTCTCCAAAAGGCCAGACCCATACAGAGCAGGACAACACTCCATGAGTGTTGAGAACCGAACAGGGATATTACACCAAAAATCTGAAACATTTTCCATTGTATACTCATTATGAAATACTATTGGCTCGCCACCAAATCCTTGTATGTGAAAGACAACATTTAATTCCAGAGGAAACTTAAAATAAACCCTGCACCACTGACGGCAGCACTAGTGAGATTTTTTTCCCTTAATGGTAAAATTGCAAATACTCACTGTATTAATTTCAGGCTGGAAGACAGCAAGCGTGAAATCCAAATTAAAGACCTGCAGGAAGTCTACGATGAGGCTGGCAACTAAACGCCCTGCAGAGAGAGGGAGCCGAATAACCGCAGTGAGAACATATCAAGCACAGACCGTAAAGTAAAGTTTCATTACATGTACTTTAGTGATGCACCGATAACAACATTTCTGGACAATACTGGTAGCTAATTATTTTGAAAACTGACACCGAAACCGTTTGTTTGGGAGGTTCGGCTTAAGTAAGTTTAAATGGACACCTCTAAATTAAAAAATAAATAACATTCCAAAATTTAAATTTTAAAGTATTTATTTTTTGGTAAGAAAACACCAACTCTGGCATATAACAGTCCCAGAGCACTACATTTTATGACTGTTATATTTTTGACATTTTTTTAACACAGAAGGGCTGATCATCAAGTGTGATAAATCCGTAATTTTCCGAGTAATATCTTTCGATTTCGCACTTATTGCACATTATTTTCCTTCTGCTATCAAATGCTTGTGTCACTGCTGGACTGCAGTACTGTAGCCTTCTTCATTGGAGTGGATTTGTTTTTCATAAACCTCATATTCTTCCCTGACTCACCTAATCGCGAGCAATCAAATTTGCTGTGTTGAAACGTTTAATAACAGATCCTCCCCGTAAAATTTAGAGCAACGTTTCGCTAACATTAAAATAATACAGCAGAGATGTTTGTAGTACGTGGGTAGGCAAAGCAATATGGGTCAGCATTTAAAGGGAGTTATCAGTGGAATATATCAGCTCATTTTTAATCATCATCCAGTGGCCGATTGTTGCCGTTTCAGCTGATATAACAGTTGACACTTATCCAAAGCTATGCCCAATCCACATAGCAGAGTTAACCAGTCCTTGGAGCAGTGAGATTCAAGGACCCCCAAGTGTCCAACAGTAACATAACATGATATAATATGAACAGGTGACCTTACAATCACAGGCACAGAATCCTCACCCACACATTTACACAGCAAAAACATGAAAATAATGTAACCATAAATCCCTTACCATCTTTGGTATTGAGAAACTTTTTAAGACTTTCATTGACAAGTGGAGGTTTGTTCTACGGGGGGAAAAAATAGAATCATTTTATTCACCTAGAGCATTTACATGTTTGAGGAATTTGTTCTGCCACAGAGTCAGACATTTCACACACAATAGGGCTGGGAGGTCGAACTCTGTTATACAATTGAAATTCAAATAAAAAAAAATATTTTCATACTTGACAACAATTCAATACAAGACCACATTCAACTTTTTCCATATTCATGCAGGCAAGCATTCAGACATCTAACATGCGTATCCCCATTTTCGTTCTGCCTACTGGCCCATGTCGCCTGATGTAGAACACGTGATCTGCCACTGGGGGCAGACTGCCATAAATTAATTCAGCTGGGTGAAACATCAGAAACAATTTGTGAATCAGAAGAAGAATGCAATACGATGCAGTAACTCCCAAAAACCAGAAGCGTGCAGTCTGGAAACTGCCCAAATTTTGTCAGCAGTTGTTATGCACCTCTCTACTTCCCTGCTGGTCAATGCTCACATTGTACTTAACGGCCTGGGCCCAAGCACGCTTGTCATCACTGTGCGGGCTGAAGAAAACCGTAAGAAAAGCTCTAAGGCACAGCACAATGAAGTTCACAATTAATGTCCTTATTTTGTGGCTTATTTGGAGTCGTTTCTGGTGCAATGACTCAAGCCCTCATTGATTTATCGAGTATATAACAATTTTCATTTAATCAGGCTGCACATAAAAGACGACAGTCCTGTACTTTACAAAATCTCAGTTTTGTGTTGCATTAAGTTGTTCCTGAATACTCTTGTCAGCCCAAATTTCCGGCAAACTGCACCTCTGTTGTAGGCCTTAGTGATGCCTTTGCGGATATGTTTATTATTTGTCAGCACCTGACCTGTGCAGCCTACCCGATCCGCTTCTTCCAGGTCAAACATGATTGGACACAGTACAGACCGGCTAGCCTAAGGCAGTGCTTCCCAATCCAGTCCTCTAGGAACCCCAAACAGTCCACATTTTTGCTTCCTCTCAGCACGCCTGTACCAGGTATTCGGTGTTCCTGATTGGCTGGAAGCTGGGAGGGAGCAAAAACATGGTCTGTCTGGGGTTCCCTGAGGACTGGGTTGGGAAACACTGCCTTAGGCTACTGCGTGATGATGGGCTGGGTCTGTAGTATAACTAACTAATATTCAGATATTTCTTCGAATAATAAATCTAATATAATATACTAATAGAACAGATAAGACCAGTAACAGCAACAACAAATGTGTAAAAACACTATTCAAAGAAGATAAAAACTATAAGTAACAGCCAATACATGAGTACATTTTATCATGATTAGATGAATCTGTGCCAGTGATAATGGTTAATTTGCCATTTGTACAACTAAGAGTGCAAGTACAAAGGACACAAATCCCTCCTCGCTTTCCTTACAGACAGATATACACAGGTGAGAGGAAAGCTTGGGGTTAGTGGGCAGGGTTGGGCCAATTCTCAGGCATCCCTGGAGTATTTTTTCAGTATTAAAGACCTTGCTGAAGTGCCCAATGTCGATGCAGCCAACCTGGACCTGCAGCCTTTGGAGATGGGCACAGAGGCCTAACCCACAGACCCACACACCAGCCCTGTGCACCAGCATAGCACGCTCACAAGCCAGTACCTCTTCTTTGTCCTGCTGCTCCAAGGCAAGAAATACGGCAGCACGAAGTTCCGCCTGGACACACAACAATACAGTAATGATTTCTTTCAAAATTCACCTCATGTTTCATCAATGGGCCTCATCATATAAAAATGACAACCAAAGCACAAGATAAAACAGCAATATAGCAATTATTAAGAAAATGGAATCACCAAATTCATTTACACAGGAAGTCAGCTCATGCAATACTGATGAACACAAAGCCATAGTAAAGTCTGGTATCATTTCATGCAGGTTGATTAAACTAGCTGCCAATAACTACATTTATATATGTCAGTATATGCCAGTTATACATCAAAAGTGGATACTTTGCACCGAATAACAGAAAATACCGCCCGACCATAAATGCATTAGTTTAACGACGTAATGACAATAAAAATGTCAATGTAAGCCTGCTGCAGTGTTCTGTTGCGGCCTAGTTAGCAGGCTAGCCAAACAAACAGGGCTCGCCCTGGCGCGGAGATGCGCCGTTTTAACACCGTCGGCAGGATTAGAAATAGCGGTGTGTATAACCGACAAGCCACTTGGTATGTCTCCATACCTTAATTTTATTGAGGACGCCGTTATTTTCTAAGTTTTGAATCAGAAGGTCCCGCAGCTCTGTATCCTCCTCGGCGGCAGACATCTTTACCAAGACAACCTAAACAAACCCCGATATCTGAGCACCGACATCCGCAGATTCGACGTCAAATTTAACGTCTTCTTTTAAAATTTATTTTATGCTAATAGACTCGATATCCAAACATCCCGTCGATCCCTAAAAATGTATTTGTGTATTGGATGTGTATATATTTTTTTGTAATATATTTTGACGAATGACTCGATAAGAATTTACAGATACGGCTATAGGAATAACGAAAAAAATATTTTTGTTAGTTAGTCAAAGCTGTGCAATAAAGTATCAGTTTTCGTCCATCCTTTCACTTAAATGAATTGTACCTGGGTATTTTGATTAGTCTGTATTTTAACAGGCCAAAGTTCCGTATTTAAAAAGGGGGGATATGCAGAACAGGGTTGCCAGTTTTGTTGAGCTGACTGGTGTGAGATTTTCAGTTCGAGACACACATGCGCACGCATTTACATGTACTGTATGTAACAGTTTCATTACCGTGTAATAGCCTGTAGGGTTTGGAGACTACTCCAAGGCTTTTAATGTTATTATGTTAGGTTGATAATGGAATAATATAGATTTTCCGTATGATTGCTTGCGTGAGCATCTGAAAGCGTGTCACGCCAGATGCTTGAGAGCTGGCAGCCCTGTACCTTAAATGAGGGTTAGCAGTTTATGACTTCTGTAAGATTGGAGAAAGACAAAAATGTACAAAAATAATATATATAATAATATAATAATTCTGCAGGGGAAGTTCCAAGTTTTGTGACATTTCATTGTGCATGAACTGTGTGCATTCCCGAACAGATAGTGCTATACAATAAAAAGTGTGTGTGTGTGTGTGTGCACAGTATATATATACTGTAGCAAGCATCGTGCCACAGATATGTGCAACTTGAAATTGTGATGCGATGTGTGTGTCTGTGTATTAGCGCTGTAATTAATAACTGCTGTAACCGTTTAATGGTGCTCTCTGTTCCATTTCCATAACGATCTGGTTATTACTAAATTACACTGCACAGATTGGGCTCCACTGGTGTCAGATGTGCGGATGCCGGGTCATCGGTGAGATTGACGACCTGATGCGCTGTCTTCATTAAGCCAGGCTCCCAAGACGGCGGTGGGAGGACGCAGCAGCGAGTCAGCGGGAAACCCCGGGAAGCGAGCATCGTGCCTTCCTGGGGCGACCTCACGGACCTGGCGTGCTCTGCCTAATGTGCTCCCCGTGACAGCCGGAAGAACATGCCGCAGCCCCACAGTAGGGGGCGCAAACGAGAGAAGGGGGCGGGGCGAAGGCCGTCTTACCTTGCCCAGGTGCAGCTTATTTATATATAAAATGCTGCCTCCTCGTTATTATTAAATCATGCCCCACCTGACCTGCAGATTCATAAAAGTGTGTGGTTATGGGTGAGAGAGATCCTGCACTTGTATTTATACACATGCCAGTACCAGTACCAGGTCACAGGGAACATGATGCCCATCCCAGTGATGCTCAGGACATAATCTAGGTTTAGCAGAAGCTCTTGTGCTCAGCCAAAGGGTTATTTTTTTTAAACTATAACTTATTAATAAGTTCAAAATAAAACACCAGTCAGATCTAAGCTGTCTACACATGTAGTACCAGGTCTTCTGCCTCTTAAGGGTTTCCACAGTAATGGGTTGCTCTGAACAAGTACTCAGGGCTGACATGACAGGGGCCAAGTGACAAGTTGAAGGAATCACTGTGGATGAGATTATAGGTCAAAACAGTGTTGGGCGGGCAGAATCCTGGATGCTAAAGATAACGGACCAGCGATTAATTTAATGTGCAGAGCAAACCTGAACCAGGCAACCATGAGACCAGAGTGAGCTCAAGACCCAGAAAGGCAGATCAGAAGGCCGTCACTTGGAAGGTAAATGTGACCAAACTCAAACAGTGACCTTAAATCTTTGGACTGGTGGGTTGGCAATACCATCACCAAGCCATCTGGAGGTGGTCATGACCATGAAAGAGGCCCACATCTGCCATTAGTTTAGTTTAAAATGTAAATTCAAAGCTACTGAAGGATACTGTATATTCTCATATAAATCAAGATTGCCACCCAGTTCAACTGGTTTCCGCATTGATCTATATAACATAGCATGGCTAGCTAATAAACATCATTCATTGAAAGTCGCACTTGTAAGAATAATAATCTGAAAGGAGAAATAGTTAGGGGCCAAGCATCGAAGCTTATACTTTCTGCAATGGCAGTCTATGGCAGCCCATAGATCCCCAAATGGATTTTTATGAAATTTGGCACATTGGTGGAGGACAGTCTAAAGTGTCCTCAAATTTGGGGGCAATCCATGCATCTTGAAGTACATTTTTTAACTTTTGAACGTTTGGAAGAACCTAGAGTCCACTGACATGAAGTTTGCCTTGAGTGCATACAGCCATACCCTTGACAAAAACAGATGAAGTTTCCATGGCAACTACTCCATGATAATCTGCTTGGCCCCATCATTGCTGCTTGCAGCTATGCGTAAATATTATACCTGTTTCAACTGTTCATTTTTGAAACTCGTATTGGCGTAGAAATTGTGTTGTTGCCTTGATTCAACCAGTCATCTTGACCTTAGCTAGTCCGTCATAGTGATTTGCTGAGTTCTTTTCAGAAGGGTGAAAAATGTTATGGCATCTGAAATACATAAATGTGCTGGAATTGAATACTTACCCACAATATCTCGATCAGCTATCAAGATTAAAGTCTTATCAGATGCACCGTGGCTTTTGCCTTCAGTTCCATCACCATGATAGGCTTCCGCAACACAACAGTTGTGTGCAGAACCCAAGATAGTATCAGCTCATTTGTGGTTACTTGTTTCAAATGGGAAAGTGTGGTTCAATTTGTATGTTTTGTTATTCATGTAAATTTTGTTAGATTACGCTGTCAACTCTCTACGAATTTTTTTTCCAGGAACAATTTCATTTGTTCATTTGAGGGATCCTTCCTACTCCCCAGGCCTTCATTTGTATGCTGTCATGATGCACTTTATTTACAGGGTCCTCCAGTGATCCCAAGGATTTCCTGGTTATCTCATCAGAAATCCACGCTACAGGAACTGAAACCCAAATGCAAAGTTAGTGTATTTAATGAGAAATCGACAGTTCACCATCTTAGCAATTTTGTCCAAACGCTACTATATGAATATTTATAAATCCAGAATTTAATTCAGGAGCAGCTAGGATTACTTTGCATAGTTCTGCCTGGGATATGCTGGTTGCTTAAAGCAGGCCGACACATCGCAGTAGCCTGAGGACCAGTCACAATGGGCATCTGAGAGGGTGCCTCATTGTCATGTCCAGCCCCACCCAGCGTATTCGATCCCAGTGTTTCCCTCGGGCGTGGCTCTAAAGCAGCCACACCTGAGCCCTGTTAGACTGGCCTCTCGACCTGTCCCCTTGCTGATCACTGATTACTGCCTGGCGTTGGTTCCCCTCGCTACCCCTGCATTTACGTGCTCCCTAATCCAGTGCTCATCATTCTGGTCACTGTTACGTGTCCCATCTTTCCCTCATTTCCGTAATAAACATCCCCCTGCAAGGGGCTGCTTTGCTACACCCTACCTTGTGGGTCCTTCCTGCTCCACAGGCATGACACTCATTCAAATATGCAGAAATTAAATTTAGTCAATTTTATCAAACAAAACAATTGCAAATGAATAGGCCTTCGAATAGGCCCTTTTACTCACAGCAGGACATGTTTATATACACTCACCGGCCACTTTATTAGGTTCACCTTGCTAGTACCAGGTTGGACCCCCGTTTATTATGCTACATTTGCATTTGCATTAGTTACACTTGCATTCTTTTTAATATCTTCCAAAATGTTTCCAAAATCTACCAATTGTAATGATCGACAGAATTCCTCAATAATGTTGCGTTTCATGTTATAATCGTTGACACATACTGCCCTCTGCCGGTTAAGTCACATAAAGCAGCTACCATCCAAGCCAGGAGTAGGCAATTCCGGTCCTGGAGGGCCGTGGTCCAGCACGTTTTGGTGATTTTCCTGCTCAGTAACACTTGGTTCACCTCACCAGTTAATTCACCTAAACCTGACAATTAACTGGTGAGGTGAACCAGGTGTTTCTGAGCAGGGAAATCAGCAAAACGTGCTGGACCACGGCCCTCCAGGACCAGAATTACCCACCCCTGATCCAAGCGAATAAAAAAATAGCAAACAGGTCAACGTACACAATTCTTCAATGGTTCATTGGAGCCAAGTCGTCATTTCAAAATAATATAACCAATTTTAATGACTTTAATTTAATTTAATAACTTAATTTAATTGATTGAAACGGCGTTGCATTGGATAAGCAGTTATTGAACAAATGAATAACTATACTATTACTAAATGGCGCCACCTTGTGCCACATGTTTCCTATTACAATACTCATGGCAATACACCGATAATTTGAAATGGATCATTGAATGGACTGGTACTTTGGCAGCACAAGTTTTATTTATTCAGAGTAAGATGTGTCAACATCCAGCATGACAAAAATTGTACAAAGTTCACAATTTAAAAATGAAATATCACAGCAACTTGTGATCTTACACATTTATAGCAAAATTAAAATGTTAATAAATCCATGCTGTGTAGTACAAAAATAAATTAAACTTCAATTCCACCGAGAGAGAAAGAGAGAGAGAGAGGTAAAGAGCGTGGAAGAAAGGAAAAGAAAACACAATTGTTTATACAAAATCCGATTGTTATTAATTTGTACTTAAATGAACGTAGAAATGGATACATAAGAATAAACTCTGATGAATTCACAATTATTTATATATCAGCTATTGAGCATTCTAACATGTGACATCTTTTGTGTTCCCTATGGAAATAGTAACAGGTAAAATTGATATTACAATATATACCAACAGTTGACGAGCAGTTGTGCTTAATATCCCTTTTCCATTGTACCGATAACGATAGTTGATTTTTTTTTTTTTAGTTTAAAAAAAAAGAAAGAAAATTTTCAAAATAAATAAATAAATTAAAACGTATCAATAGCTCTAACTCTACTGGAAGCGTCACTATATTGACTAAGCTGCGGACACGATGCTTTATAGAAAGGCGAAAGAAAGACGCTGTAAAAGGGACGGGTATTAGGGGTTGTACAATGTGCACGTTTACGCCAGGGAGAAGCACCTTCGCGTTAGCCCTCATTAAAGGCAAAGAAGAACATAGCCGACACAACTAACAGCACATTTTAACACGGGGGATGCACAAGCGCCATAGTGCTCGTGTACCTGAATTTCATTTTCTGGACCAATAAGCTCGTTCCGGTCGCTCTACGACCAATTCAAATAGTTAAATTCGAATGTTTACACCGCCTTTATATGCAAAAGTGCTTCTGAAATTCTTTGAGTAATAATTTTCTGTGTTATGTTGCAACGTATAATTACTGTAGTGTAACAACGCACATAAGCATTTAATGCTATTTGTGTCTGAAATGATTAAGAACACCGGGACGTTACACGACTCTCCTTATAAAGATACATTTACAGGACAAGCGGGAATAGTCGACCGGCAGCTACATTCGTGGGAACAATAACCCTGTTTTTCCAGCCCTGATTATCATGTGTAAATTTTCGCTCGCGGAAACCAAAGTATGTTTTCCGTGTAAAAAAACAAACAAACGAAAAAAACATCAACGACGATGAAACGATGGTGTGCTTGTGCGAAACTAAAGTACTGAGAAAAAAAGAAAAAAAATCGCACCTGTGTTTATTTTTAAATTATGTATTCAAAATATTCATGTAAAATATTTCTTTAACATACAGTAAATTACTGTTATGCCTGTTCATTTACGTTTGCATATACAAAGACGATTTCATTGCGGTTCAGTTATCACGACACCCAGACCTTGGAATTTCAGAGATCAGGCATACTTGACAAAGAAATACTACTGACGTTAGAATGCTTCCTAAATGGCACAGTTTTTAAGCAAAATAGAGCTATGTCACACTACCTTTTCTGTGCGTAAACCTATTACACATTAAAGCCCAGTTTTACAAAATTTTGCTCCGATCCGCCTCTTTTAAGGTGTCGGTACATTGGCAATATCCGGTAATATACGGTAAAACAAGAAAACGGCTGGCCTCTTAAATATTTTAGGGTTACCGAACGTTCCCTTCTTAGCAAAAAAGAACTGATAACACGAATAAAAGTGCTTTTAATTAAAATTTGATTTAGATTTTCGTGTAATGATGTTTACTGTAGTGTCGCATAAACAAAGAAATATACGGTAAAACAAGAAAACGGCTGGCCGCATATTTCAGTGTTACCGAAGATTCCCTTCTTATCAAATAAGAATTGGTAACACATAATGAAAGTGCTTATAAAAGGTGATTTGTGTTTTTCGTGCTATGATGTTTACTGTAACCTCACACAAACAAACAAATATGCCTAAATAAATAGACAAATAAATAAATTAATTAAATAATTAATAAATAAATAAATTAAAGGACTTAGAAAAACTCAAAATTCAATAAATTACATCAAGGTCTTGCAAAGAAAGAATCTGACAGAATAATTTGACAAAGGAAAAGTCGTTGTGCATTTCCATTTCTCGTTTTCCCGGGTCCTGCTCGACTCTTGAGTCCTAAAGTAATGTCTCCAGTTGATGAGAGGAGCGTGTGTGCCCTGTGTGGCTGGTACATACTTCAGCAGCTATCGACATGGCGTCACATCATGAAAATGTACAAAACGTGGATGTCGTCGAAAACTATTTTCGTTAGCGATTCCGAAAGCATGACCAAATGAAATAAATAAATGAAGTGGATGTCGATCAAGCATAGCAGTTTCAAAACATGGAAAAATCTACTTGTTGTACTGTGTGATTAATTACAGCACAAAGTCAGGAGGCCTTTCCTGTGGGCCTTTCCAGGGCTCGTCTCCAGGCCGGGCGCTACACTTGGATTCCTTGCACAGCCTGCTTTATGCTCTCCAACAGCGCTTTGTTCTCTGGACTCTGGTACTGATCCTGATGCGTATACATGTCTGTCAGTGTTGTCACGTAGGCGTCAAAGTTGTGTTCATTCATGGGCTCCTGCGGGACACAATGTCAGAATTAGGGTTGACGAGACACCTGGTACAGTGGTGATGTCGGCCGCCAGCCGCGGCAATCCCCCATCACCTGTGGAGAACGCCATCAGTATAGTCCTCTGACATGCTGTAAATGGCACTGACTGCACTGGGAAAGTGAAGTGGCCAGTCTGTTGTCATGCGGGGCGATTGAGGAGAAAGTTACTCCAAACAGAAATAGAAAGTATCCGTGCTAGCAAAGCTGCTGTTACTCCCCTGTTAATTAAATCCATCAACAGTGCTTTAACCCCGGGTATGAAATTGATTGTGTGTGCTGTGCACCAGCTGTTTCATCTGAACCATGCGAAATATCTGTCTGCATCTAGCAGATCCGATAGCTGGGCCTGGCCAGCTAGTTAAGTGATGGCAGTAACAAATACACACACTGATAAACAAGCTTCTTTCCATTTGGGAAAAATGATGATGAGGATGGAGGAAAATTTGGGGGTGGGGATAAGACAAAGCAAACTTTATCCGGTAAATAAAAGCCAAAGTGTGCTTTAGTGTTTGTTGGTGGTGGCAGTGATGAGTGTGTGTGTGTGTGCGTGTGTGTGACATCCATAAAAAAGATGCATTTTCCTGCTCAATATACTGGATTAGCATTAAACTCATCTGTCTTTGTTTTATGCCTGACAACTTTTGCATTTCACATTATTCAGTGGCCATAATATTTACAGTTATTCTATGGTTGTGGTTTTTCTATTTGTATTTTAAGGACTCTGACTTAGAAAGGAAAAAAAGTAATTGATTTCATACAACCAGCCATGTCTGACTTATTGCTAATCGCTCATTTAATTTCACCAAATGTTGGTAAACAAATCAGTGAGATTAGATTTTAATTATAATACTGTTGAATAATATCCAGTTTTTTATACAGTAAAATGTATGAAGTCTCCTTCAGAAAATGATGTGCAACCAAAATTCAAAAAAATAAAAACAGCATGTAACACAGTGTTCCACGTTCTGCTCTCGGGGCCTTCCCTTCTTGGTCAGAAAAGCAGGCCGAGAGAGTGTCCCAGATGTGTGTTTCTGGAAAACTACAGTGCACACACTACACTGTGTCGACAAAGAGGAGGACTTTAAGGGGAGGAAATGAATGTGTAACGGGAGGACAATCAGATTGTGGAAAATGGATCTCTTACGCTCTGATGGGTCTGTAAACAGCTGCTATTTCTAACGGAAGCCTCTTTGTGTGGCAGCGGCTTCTATGAGGGAAAGTATAAAGAAAATGCTATTAGCCTGCTGTACACATGCCGCTGTATTCACATCTCAGGGTAAGGTGGATCTGGGGCATTTGCACTGACAGAGAGTGATTGCCAAACTTGGTTTCAGCTGGGTAGCAATAGGATCTTCGCTGCAGCCGCACTAATCAGCCGCCCAATCTCGGATGGATGATTCTCATTGGATGATTCAAGGCTCAGCTGACAATGAGACTTCCTCATAGCCAGGTGAAACCAAGCTTGGTTGTAGTAGGGTTGCCATATTGGGGAAAGAAAAAGTGAAACAAAAAGCGAAAGAAAGATGCGGAGCTGTACGCAAACTGATAAAGAACGGGAACAGAGACATCTGGAAGCAAATAAGAGGCAGCAGGGCGTCGTTTGGTCTGGACAGTGACTGCCGTCGGTATGCAAACAAATGAGAAAAAAGGCAAGCATGAAAATATAAAGACTCAACTGATTGACTTGCAAATAAACATCTTGATTCTATAGTATTAATCAACTTTATTTGTTTAGTAGTAACATAATGCTAACTTAACAATCAGAGAAGGTGTTGCAGTTTTTTATTATGATTTTATTTGTTTCTTGTAGGCCTGCTATGTTTTGTCCTAGTTTGAGCTTTATTCTAACTTAAGTATTATTATCAAAAACCCTTTTGTAGTACTTTATGTTTTTAGCTGTGGACAGACAAATCTTGCTCAGACTGAACAGAAAAAAACATGTTGTCAATCTCTTCTCATTCAAGCCTGGTCTTGAGTAGAGTGAGCATAAAATTGTGTTCGATTGTTGATAAAATTGCTTCCCCTTCCATATTAGTTTTTGTTAATTCAGTGGTAGCTTCTGATCATACTTGCTATTTAAAATAGTAAGGACACAAATAAAGAAATAAATGAATGTTTATGGGAAAAAGCTGTTTCTGTCATGCTGTCCATATTCCGCAGAAACATATAGACTTGTATTAACAAAATGTATGTCGAAAACAGAAAGAGGAAATGGTTTATGTATTTGGTATAAATGTATAGGGAGCAACCTTGAATAACCACAGGACATGGCTATATTTAATGCACACATTTGACTGGAATACATGAAGGACTCGAGACCTGATTAAAATGAGGAAGTATTCAGAGTATCACTGCTTTCTCAATTTGTAAAGTTAGAAACAAACATGCTTAGGTCTTATTACTTTAATGACTGCCAGGAAGGTTAGGACTGATTCGTGTAAGACCGCTTAAGGCCTGTTGGTGAGTCCCGTTTGTTATCTCCGGATCGGCCTGTTACACCTCCCTCCAGGTATTCCATGAGGCCCAGACCCCGCCCCCCCATGGTGGACATGCAAGGAGGCCCCGCCGTGTCATGCCGCGCCTCCCGTCGAGCCCCACGTGCCGCCCCCGCGTGCCGCCCGCCCGTGTCTCTTACCATATGTGGAAGCTGGATATTAGCTAAACTGTTTATCAGTGACTGGCTGAGGCTGGCCAGCTCATGCAGAAGGGAGTCATTCTGCTGTTCAATCACCTTGTTCTCCTCCTCTATAGACTTCAGGTTAGTCTCCATTGTGGTGATCTCGGGGAAGAAAAACAGACAGGGGTCTACGTGAAACTGACGTTTCGATACACATACGTATACACAACGAACATTTCTAAAAAGGAATCATTGTTTTTAAGACTCCAGTGGGAGAAGTCTAGGCATGACACCTTCCTGGATAGTGGTGGACTGAGACTGTTTGAAGAGCAGGGCTGAAAAAAAATAAAAAGGTCTCCTATTACGTGGCGTTTGCATCCCCCAGCGCACAAAGGCTAACTATGTATGGTGAAGTAGTCTTCATCCCTGATTAAGATTATTCAACTAGTGTTTTGTGAGCTAAAGAGGCAAGCTAGATATCATATGTTCTTACAAATGGGAACACCTAGAGGGTACATTATTTCATCTACTTTTCTCGTAAGTAGAGGAACCTGCATCTCATAGTGGGCCACCGCATCTCATTTCCTTCACTGGGTGGGACGTCAAAGGTATTCTTCTCTCTGTTACAAGGGCACTTCATCATGTTTTCTCACTTGGATGGGCACCCCAGATGGAGTCACATTTTCTCCAGTAGATGGGCATTTCATAATGCCCCCCTTTTCCACTGGAAGGGTAACCCATAGGGGCAGTTTAGACCATTGCAAGGGCACTTTATAGGGCACTGTCTTACATTATCCACACTAGATGGGCACTCATAAAGACAATCTATCACACGGTCTTGCTCTATAGGGCGCATCATCCCAATGGAGAGGGTCACCATAGATGGCACTAAATCTAGTGAAGGACAGCCAATAGCACGCCCTTCCCACGCTAAAGGGCAAGTTAGCGATGTCATGTATAGTTATATGGAGGCGGCCAATCAGATTTTACTGCTTCCACTGGTTCACAGTTCACTTATTTGCAGGGGTGAAAACAGGGGTGAGGCCACAGGGGCACTCGCCCTAACTGAAAGCTGATTGGCTTCTGGAGTGCCCCCCTCCCGTCGCACACAGATTCAAAACAAATCATTGGCTAATGTTAAGGTTGGCCCTGCAGTATGAATTATGGCTCCTCTTAAGCTCCCCCCACCTTAAAAAAATCCTAGAATCATCTCGGCTTGTTTGCCTCTAAATTGGTGACTATTCTTCCACAATAAAATGGGCAACAGGCTTGACAATTTGACCTGGTACTCGGGAAGAATTCATATCAAATCCCAGTGCCCTACCTGTGTTCTCAGCTTAATCATATCAGACTCCACTTGCGTATTCGACTCATTCAAGTCTTTTATTTCTTCGTCCAGCTGCTTAATTTCCTCATCGTTCTCTATCCCTGCAAGTAGGAGGCACAGGTAACCGGTCACGCCGATGTGCAAAAGGGCACAGTCCATGCGAGTGCATGCACCTGTGAGGGCGCGAAAATGATGTAATGGCTGCCTGCAGGCTAAGCTGAAATATTGACACGTCAAATACGAAAGCCAGGAATCCTGGGAATAAACATGTAGCTGACAAAGCCATGGGGATCCCCGTTACGGGCACTTGTTATGCTTTGAGATGTTATTAATGATGCTTAATGTCATTTGGGAATCTCATTTAATTGATAAAATGCGGCTAAACCAAAAAAAAAAAGTGTGACCATAAATTTTTTGTGGCGGACAGCTTGGACGTGGTTAAGACTATTTTGTGTTTTGACAAACAACATGATAACTGGTTATCTAATAAGCATGGAAATGATACACGCATTCGGGGTATTAATATGCCGCGACGTACAACCATTTAGTACGAGTGATTAAGCGTAGAATTATCTGTAATAATTATTCTCATGTTCAGGAGGCAGCATCATTTTCAGTAATTTTCCACATTTACGACTGCCAGTCACTAATTGTAGACCGTCATTATGTCTCTCTTACAGGCGAATCACTGCAAAGACTATCGTGACGCACGCCTGAATATGCACGCCACATGCAAAACCCCGACGGACTTCCAGCACGATGGGCCGTGACACATGCTGATCTCGGATTGGTTGTGGCATCGCCTCGTGCAGCTGGTTGGTCACTATGCCGGATTCTTATAGGCTAGCAGCACCGCAGAGCCCGGCCTGCCTCCGTATGTAGATCGGGGATTGGTTCTTGCATTGTGCGGGGGAGGGAGAAAGCGCCTCGATACCTTTGCTGGCCCGTTGCTTTATTGTTAGCATTTCCACCCCGGACATTCTGGCCTTCTTCATGGCTGACGTGGCCCGGGGACACCCGGAGAGGCTGGGTGGGGGTAAGAAGCAGGGCGTCAGCCGCAGGAAAGCACACCTCCTCCCACCCCCCTCCAGGCCAGCCAGGGGAACGGGAGGCCTCACCTGCGGTGGGTCAGGAAACTGCCGCTGACGTGCCCAGACCCATCACAGCCTGGGGTGGGACATGACATGCCCTCCGTCTTCCCTGACTTCCAGGCGAACTGGGAGCCGTTGACGTAGCCGTCCTTCTGTCGTTTGGCCGCCAGGGGGCAGCCTGACGCGCTGCGGTGCGACGCGTACTTCCCCGTCACGTGACCCTGCCCGTCACAGCCGGGGACGGGACACCTGGGGACACGGAGGGCCGGGGGAGCTGTCAACGAAATTCTGCTGCTGCCGCGCGGGCTTCTGTTACGCCGTAAGCGGCCACCACGGACCGCGGGGCGTGTGAGCGCTGTATTGCCACAGCTAACGAGAGCGCTGGATTTCAGTTAGCGCCAGAATTGTCTGTTGACCAAGTGCAGCAGGACTCACTCACTTGGATCATTTCGCACAGGACTCAATTACCGAAAAAATGTAAAAAATTCGAGTGGGACAATTTGGAAATGAGGAATGAATTGGGGTGCGAGCCTTTGCAGAGGCCGCAGGACTGGAGCAGTGCTACATGATACTCCATTCGGAGGGCTGATCTGCCTTGGCGGATGCCCGCTGGTGTCCTTGGAAGACAGGCTGAGCCTAATTAAGATGAACAGCATGTTTCCTTTCCTCCAAACCTGCAGCGAGGATGTTTGCACACTGTGCTACGTATCATTACTGTGGTAATGATGACGGTCACCTGCAGGTCTGCACAGGAGGAGGAATAGCCTGTCATGGCTTAGGAATATTTAATCACAAAAAAGAAGCACAAATTTCTTCTGTGATGCAGATGTTGTGTATTAAAGCCGCAGCAAAGCAGCACCCGTGACTCTGTAAAACTGAAGGTCACTTTCCCAGAATGCACTGCGGGAGGGAGCACGGTGACGACTCACCTTATAGGCTCCTGGTCTTCCTTGTCTTCTTTGCTGTGTGTGATCTTAATGCCACTCCGCTTGGCCCTTGGACAGCCGGACAAGCTACACAGGGAGGAAGAAAGATCAACGGATTGAAGGGAAAAAAAACGGTCCTTGAAGGAGGGAATGGTAAGGTTTTCACCGCTAGGAGCAGTGTAAGACGATCATACACTAGGACATGAGAACACGCGAAAGGCGGAGTGACAGAGTAGGGCTGGCGTCTGTAGTCCCCAGCCTGGGTGTGCCAGTGACAGTGCCACTCCTACAGCTCGCAGTTCATGCTAAACACTCAAAACGAGAACAGCAGTAACGGCATCTGCTACATGGGGCTGGAACCTCGCAGCACAGCATCAGAATTCTGCCAGAAGTAAATGCAGGTATATTATCTCAATTGTAAATAACTAACCAGCTTACATGGCTTACCTCAACTAAAAAACACATTTTGAATTGACTGTTTACACAGATGCACACAGGAAAGACTTGACTTCAGCCTGCTGGCCGTAGGGCCCAGCGCAGCACCACCCTTCCAGGGGATATAAGTGTATTAAAGCGACCGTGATGAGCATTTTCCTGCATGACTCCTGCTGACTGCGTGGTGATTACGTGTCATTAACTAAACACGGAACATGACATCTGAGGCATCTCGGTGAAGGGGGTGTTTGGTTCTGAGCATCA
>JAODKL010000039.1:7301173-7311909 GCA_026780765.1 Petrocephalus schoutedeni | reverse complement strand
CCTGCTCCGCCCCCCCGACCCAAAGCCCCCTCCCCCTCTTTATCGTGCTCCGCCCCCCCGACCCAAAGCCCCCTCTCCATCTTTATCATACTCCGCCCCCCCGACCCAAAGCCCCCTCTCCATCTTTATCATGCTCCGCCCCCCTGACCCAAAGCCCCCTCTCCATCTTTATTGTGTTCGGCCCCCCCAGACCCAGAGCCCCCTCTCCATCTTTCTTGTGCTCCACTGCCCCAACCCAGAGCCCTCTCTCCCTCTTCATGGTGCTCGGCCCCCGCCCAGGCATCATGCTGAGGAGAGCAGAGGAGAGGCATCGACCGGCCGCTCCCCACAGAGTCTAGCGCGGGCGGCTGGGGGGGGTGGGAAGATGGATGGCTGGGTTGCTGCAGAACACATTTATAGGCAGGCCCCGTGAGCGCGAGGCAGCCTCGGCCAATCGCGGCCCGGGATCGCTTCCCTGGGGGAGAGGGGCCGCACCAGGGCCAGACTCTGTGAACTTTGTCTAGTTCATCCTGTTTACTTTCTCACTTTGGAGCTCCTGAAGGTGAAGCGTTAAAAAAGAACGAATAAAAAAATACATGCTAGAGAGGAGGGAAGGCAGCATTCTGCCGGTGATGTGGTGCTGCACCGGCAGCCTGGTCGCAATTAAAAGCCGGCGGGGGGAGCCCGGTCCAGGCCAGTCTGCTCGCATCGCCACCAGAGCTGCTGCAAGGCCGTTTTTTTTAACTTTCTTTTTCGGGAAACAGGAGGAAGCAGAAGTGATGCCAACTCCTTCCTCAGCAGCTGGAGGCGGCGGCAGGGCTCCATGGGCGCCCTGAGGTGACAGCAGACGGTGGGGTAACCGCAGGTGGCGGGACAGGAGGGGCGGGGGTTCAGGGGTCGTTGACCTTGAGAACTGCGGCGTCCATGAGCCAATGCTGCAGTCTCACTGCTCCGTGATGCCTGCGTCTGTGTCATGTGTCACACATGGACCAGAGGGGCAGGATGCTGGCTGAGCATGTACTGGGGCATATACTGGGAATCTGATTGGCCCCTGCACCAGTCATTCACCGATTCAAAGCAAATTGGCTAACGATAAGGTTGCTCCCCCATATGAATTATTACCCCAGACCTCCCACTTTATAAAATCTCCTGAGGCTCCACTAGGGGGCAGCTTACTGCCCGCTCAACACGTGTAAATGTGGGGTTTCCAGGAGAACAGTACGAAGAATTAAACTATTAACCATTAGATCATATGGCAACCTATCGCCAGTGCCAGTATTTTGATATACAGTATTTGAATGTAATGTTAATGATTTAGGATCAGAATTCAGAAAATCTATTACATGAACAGGGAGGTAGGTGCCATGCTAACATACCAGAGGAAGCTGGGAAGCAGGTTACAGGCTCTAACAGATATCACTGCTAACCAGCAAACACATCTGCTCTCCTCATGAATTGGAACTTGTGACTTGACTGGTTGGACTGGTGAGGGCGTCACAGTGGCACAGTGGTTAGCACTGTTGCCTCATACCTCTGGGACCAGGGTTCCCTGCCATGCCCCCCCCCCCACATGCTGAGGTTAATTGGAGTTACCAAATTGCCCGGAGGTGTGCATGTGTGACAGGTCTGAGTGTGCCCTGTGATAGGTTGGCACACAGGGCTGGGTTGTTCCCTGCCCTGTGCCCATAGGCACCAGACCTCCTACAACCCTGAACAGGACAAGCAGTCATGGATGGATGGATGGTTGGACTCATAGGCTGCACCCCTGCCACTGTGTATCTCGCCTTGTGCCCTATGCTGCCTGAGACAGGGTCCAGGCCCTCCACTACCACACCAGGAAAAGCACCGCCAAGATGAATGGACAGGTAGACAGGTGGATGGACGGACAGACAGATGTTCTGGATGGATGGACGGATGGAGCTGGCTTGTCATACATAAATAACTCAAGCCTGAGCACAAGACACACAGCTTAAGGTTTTTATGAAATTCTTCACACAAAATCTGCCACCAAAATTGCGCAACTTGTATAACCTTTTCATTAAACAGGTCACTATAATTAGATTAAAAACAGCTCATCGTTTCACAGTTTTCATAGTTTCTACATTGTCGAACATTTAACATTCAGGCAAAATAAGCAAATTATTTGACTTTCATCCAGCGTCCCTCACCCAGTGCCGTCAGAAGGCGTGACTGGGAAGCGTGGACTTGCCACCATGAGCCGGAGGCAGAGCGTGAGCAGCACAATATGGGAGAAACAGGGCCTCGCGAAATGGCGCTCGGGAACGTGACGGCAGTGGCGGGTGCAGGACAGGCCACACGATGTTTCAGTGTAGTTATGATGCAAGGACATGTACATTTGCCCACAAATTTAACAGGAAATTAATCAGAAAAGTCTTGCCTGCTGTATCCTAGCAGTGGAAATAAGTGCGATTATTAAAATGGAGACTGTTCAGGTGAGACAAGCTCCCTGTGATTCCTGGGACAGCCTCTAAGCTCACAGGCACAGAAGGATAGAAAATGATGAAGAAGTATGCCTTGCGGCACAGAAAGCGAGCAGTCAGTGGCTGCAGAAGGTGATGGAGAGGCTTAAGCAGACCCATCACGCCCAACCCGGAGCTCCTCAAGACACGCCCCCCTCTGTGACATCACAGATGCAAGCCGACGATCTTTGCCAGGCACGACCGAGGAAATTCAACCCATTTCAAAACCTGTACCCTCATGACAGGCTTCCAAACCTCAAAATCCAATATTTTTCGCCCCATAAACGTTCTTTCTGGGGGTTGTATCCGATCTATGGCATTTCTCCGCCATAAAACAATTTAACAATAACAGTTTAATGTCATCTTGAATGAAGAACTTAATAATCTGCTGTGATTAAGCTTTGCACACGACGAGGCCATTTCTATTTAGCGCAATGTGACGACGCGTGTATTAATGTATCATGCTAATGCTACAATTGCATTAATTAGCAGGTAATAAAGTGAAGTCCTGTGCACTGTACGGAAGTACATGGAAATCTAAGTGAACTAACCTTTTGAGGCGGTCTTTAATCTGCTCCTGACTAATGGAAATTGAATATTAGCTAATATATGGCTAATAATGTGCTCATTATTATGCTACACCTTCTTAATATTCAGAACGCCTCTCCCCCCGATGTCTGCGCCTCACGCAGCATCAGGTTACCGATATCTGAGAGTTGTGGTAAGGCTACAGTAAACCCTCACCAGAAAGTCCAAGGACACAAATGAACAACACGACTGGAATAAGACCTTCAAACCGTGTAAGAGGAAGATCCATCCCAGCAAGGCACCTGGAGGCCATCCAGCAAAGGCTTGTTTATTCAGCATCCTCCAAGAGCCACATGGGCTCCCAGAAATTAGAGGCCGTCACACCCATCAGCATTGGGGCCTCAGCCAAATCTGTAAACATCAGATCACCAGCCAATCAAAGGAGGTCACATCCATGACCAAACGCTCCATAGCCAGTCAGAAGAGGTTACATCCATGACCAGTTGCTCCCCAGCCAATTAAAAGTCGAACCAGCTCCTAAGCCAATTGAAGGAGGTCATGTCCATGACCACCAGCTCCCCAGCCAATCAGAGGAGATCCCATCAATGACCACCAGCTACCCAACCAATCACAGGCTGCATCCATGTTTATCAGCTCCCCAGCCACGTCCAAGACCACCAGTTACCTAGCCAATGAAAGTAGGTCATGTTCGTGGCCACCAGTTCTCTAGTCATTCAGAGGTCATGTCCATGACCACCAGCTCTCCAACTACTGACAGGAGGTCACAAATGTGACCACCAGTTCCCCAGCCAATCAAAGGAGGTCATGTCCATTACCACCAACTCTTCAGCCACAGAGGAGGTCATATCAATGTCCACCAGCTCTCCAACTACTGACAGGAGGTCACATCCTTGACCACCAGCTCCCCAGCCAATCAAAGGAAGTCACATCCATGACCACCAGTTCCCCAGCCAATCGAAGGAGGTCATATCCATTACCACCAGCTCCCCAGCAAGTTGCAAGATGTCAAATTTATAATCACCAGTTCCCACAGCTAATCCAATCCTATAATCTTTACCCTACCGTACCAAACAGACGACGCCTTCTCGTTTCGGAGGCACCAGTCGTGGGGGGGTCGGGGGGGGTGGGTGGCGTACCCGCGCGCACGGCTCCGGCGGCGGGCCGGCCAGGCTCTGGGGCATCTCGCGGCAGCGCGTGGACAGGTTGAGGATGGCGGTGGCGGCCATGTGCGCCGCCTCCATGTCGTGCGTGTAGTCGAAGCTGCTCCGGCTGCAGGTGCTGCTGGCGCTGCTGCCGCCTCCGCCCCCGCAGCTGAGCCCGCTGCTGCTGCTGCTGCTGGGCACGTAGCTGCTGGTGGTGCTGCTGGCCGGGCTCGAGTTCTTACAGTAGCGCTTGGCTGCGGACGGCACACACACAGACACACACGGACACACACGGAGAGGGGTGAAGCTCGCCTCCCTCTGCTCTTTCTGGCTCTAGGCTGATGATTCAGAGATGGCCATACTATCGGACGCACAGACCGGCAGGGCAAGGCGACAGACGGCGGAGGGAGCGGGGACGACTAAAGCGGCGAGTGGGCCGGGCCGGTACCGCCGAGCGAGACCGACGCATGCAGGCAGCCACGAGGTCCCGCTGCTGCGGCAGTGCGGGCTGCATCATCGCCGCCGCGGCGAGGGAGAGAGGGAGGAGAGCCTGCGATGATGGATCTAGGCAACTCGCCACTTTAAGAGGCGCCTCCGGCGAGAGCCGAGACGGCGCGAGTGGTTTTCGTTATTGGTCAAGCGGTGTAACGATCCCTGGAGCTGCGGAGGAAGCCCCGGGCCCTGACCACGCTCCCCTCACCGAGTCCGGTGTTTCTCAGGTACCCTTCCCAAATCCCGCGGTAAATATTTGTTAGTGTGTTACTGTAGCCTCCGCTAATAAGGCTAACAAGGGCAGGGACAAGGTAAAATAGCAGAAAAAACTCCGGACAAGAGCATGGGATCCGAAAGGGATTTAATGGCCAAACTCTCATGATGGATTTGGCAAGGTCTAGGGAGGATCTCAGGGCCTCTACTGGGATATGCATCCTTACCATCGTATCCCTTCGGGGAAGGGTCCCGGCCTTGGACTTTTGGCGCAATGATACGCTTCCCGTAGACGTGATGGTGATTCTCGTAGTTGCTGTTATAGTCGAAGGTGGTCTTGGAGTACTTCTCCAGCTCCTTGGCCAAGTTTGAGCGCGGGGTGCTGGTGGGGACATTGTTCTTGTAACCGTACTGTGGGATGTCCAGCTGTTTCACGAAGCACATAGGCCTGGAAAATAACCAGCCACAAGGGGGTGCATGTTGTACATAAACGTGGAAGCTGTCACACCTGCAGTCCTCAGGGCAAACAGTCCGGAAATATATGTTGCATGTTTTCACCAAGGTCCATTTTATTGTGTAGCTTTAGCCTAAAGTTTTGGTGATTTGCTGACAACGCATGCATGAGTATTCTGGCTGCCAGCATCATTCGAATTAAACAAAAAGCACCATGCCAATAACTCAAATAGAAGTCATGTGAAAGTCAGGAAATAAAAATCACAGCATTTTCTGACAGAGGAAACATTGTAAAAACAGTGTAGCTAATAGCCTGAACAATGTTAATAAATATTCAAAACAACAAAGGGCAGCACAGAGATTGAGTGGGTAGCAGTATTGCCTCACATCACTGAGTCTGGGGGTTCAAATCCCACTCTTGCTTCATGTGTGGAGTTTGCACTGGTATCTCTAAATTGCCCATTGAGTTTATATGTGCCCCGTGAGGCAAACAATACAGCGTGGTCCCCTATGCCAAGGTTTCCCAACCTGGTCCTCGGGGATCTCTAAACAGTCCACATTTTTGCTCCATCTCAACTCTCTGCCAGACAGTCCACATTTTTGCTCCCTCCCAGCTCCCTGCCAGACAGTCCACGTTTTTGCTCTTTCCCAGCTCCCTATCAGACAGTCCACATTTTTGCTCCCTGCCAGACATTCCACGTTTTTGCTCCCTCCCAGCTCCCTGCCAGACAGTCCACAACGTGGGTCCCCATGGACCGAGTTGGGAAACACTGCACTGTACTGCCAGGGATAGACTGGATAAGTGGTTGGGATATGGGTGGATAAACAACTATACTATATTTCACTGTGCCCGCAATTCATTTGCTATGATTCAGTCCTATATTTCATATAATAGATAGCAAGCCAATCACTGTGAACATGTAGGCTCTGCATTTAGTTATTTTTCAGTTCAGGCTGTATTAACAGTGTAACTAGTATTTTGATTCAAAATGCACACACACAAACAAATGTCTTTCAGTATAGACTGCTGGGAAATGATTGTAGTAACATCCCATGCATGTGCACTAATTATTTAGGCATAAAACCAAAGTATTTTCCTTTCTTGAATTTTGTCCTTGTTAAGAAGCATTTCTATTGTAGCCGTAGCTGTCAGGGATGCGCCATGTGAACACCAGTGATAGACATCGAAGTCACCTGACACTCGGAAGCCTCCTTATTAGGTAAACCTCCTCGTTAATGCTAACAGCCCCATCCAGCGAACAGAATCAGATATAGCATGCAGATAGGGCAGAGAGGTTCAGTTACCATGCAGGCAAGCGATTGCGAATGTGCTTTGGCCATCGGTGCCAGACTGTTATCCCAGCATCTAAGAAACGGCCACCCATCAGTGGCTCCTCTGAAGATTAGAGCATCTTAAGAAGGGTCAGAGGAGGGTGGCCGGATTCGTTAGGGCTGAGGAATGGCCCAAGTGCAAAGTGACTCGCTATGATGCTGGTGTGCAGAATGGCTTCTCTGGATGCGGATCTTTCAAGGATTCTAGATGCAAAAGACCCCTTACTAAGAAACTGTGCTTAATGAAATAGCCACTGATGGTGCTGGATAATACAGCAGTAATACAGTAATAATAAGGTAACAGCTGAATCAATGGCAATAGTGTTTGGAACAGCAGGGGGGCTATGTATGATGGGGCAGTTTACAACAAGTTAAAAACAAACAAACAATATAAACAATATATTGCCAAAAATAATGGGACACCCCTCTAAATCACTGAATTCAGGTGTTCGAAATCACTTCCATGACCACACGTGTATAAAATCAAGTACCTAGGCGTGCAGACTGCTTCTACAAACAATTGTGTAAGAATGGGTTGCTCTCAGGAGTATGGTACCGTGAGCCCATACATGAAATTTCCTCACCACTAAATATTCCACGGCCAACTGTTAGTGGTATTATAACAAAGTGGAAGCAATTGCCATGTAGGCCAGGTAAAATCACAGAGCGGGGACAGTGCATGCTGAGGCGCACAGTGTGCAGAAGTCGCCAACTTTCTGCAGTCAATAGCTACACACCTCCAAACTTCATGTGGCCTTCAGATTAGCTCAAGAGCAGTGCAAAGTGGCCAAATGTCCCCACAATGTAGCACTTTTTAGCTTGTTTGTTTAGGTTTTTAACTACAAAAATCTGTGAATGCAATCGAAAAACTAAAAATGCCTAAAGTCTTGTTATTTGTTTGGTTAATTATGATTAAGGTTGGGTTCATGTTGGGATTGGGGTTTTTCCCCATTGAAATGAATGAAGAGTTCTGACAAAAATAGGAATACAAAACATGTGTGTGTGTGTGTGTGTGTGTGTCACAACACCCCCATTGCAGAAGGTAAATCAAAATTCTGAGGTGTTTACAGGTCAGAACGTGATTTCAGGAGATGGGGCAGGGTGAGGTGGATGGTACCTCAGCACCCGGTCAGAGGCTTGGCAGGATTTGGGACCATCACAGGTGTGGTGCTTCTCGTGGACCTTCGCCATCTTCTCGGCAGCGGCGATGGGGCATCCCGACAGGCTGCAACAGCGTTAGAAGGGGTCGGTGGACTTTCCTGGACACCGCATTTAAATTACCCCCCGCCCCGAACGCTCGGCCACATACAGTGACATTAGGAGCAGCTGTGGTGAAATACAGGAAGTCTCACACCTAGATATGCACACATCAAAGACAAACACGGAGGTGTGTGAGCAAACATCTCAAGCCTCGCCTCTCAGAAATGTTTATACTCTTCAGCGTGTGTGTGTGTGTGCTTCTGCGTGCGTTTTTGAGCGACTGGCCCGTTTGCAAGGAGCTACATTCCCAAGCAAACTGTATGCATGGGGATGCTGTTGCCACAGAAGCCTTCACCGCATCGCTTCTGTTTGGGTAGGTTATTTGTTCTGAATTATGCTTTATTTAGTCCCAGTTTTAATTTCAACGGTGACTTGGAGTACATCTGCTGGGTGACAGGGGGACGTGGGGCTCCAGGTCACGCCGCACACTGCACGCCTCCCTCTCATTTTCTTCTTTTCCTCACTCATCTCGCCTTATTTTTCCTTATTCCCCATCCTCTGGCTCTCGCAGACACAAATACGCCTAGTTAAGTTGCCTCTGCTCTCTGTTCACTCGAGAAACACGGGGAAAACAAACGTGATTCGCACAGATTGTACGTCTCTCGCGAGGACTCAGGCGGGCCTGTGACATGTGATAAGCTGACAGAGGGATTTCTGTCAGCAGGTCTCCATGGCAACAAGGGGAAGACCAGTAAGACACACTCATATTTCCTTGAGGTTTTCATTCGCCTTCTGTGAGGAGCCCTCACAGGAGGGCCTACCTGTGCGTGTGTGTGCCAGTGCCTGGAGCTACTGAAGACAGTGTGTGTGTCCCTGTGTGTGCGGGTGTTGGTGTACATCCAAAGATTGCTTTCCAGATTCTGAAATCAGGCGGCCATATTTTTTGCCTGTTCCGCTATTTATGATTCTCCCCTGAGTAACACGGGCCGTTAGCAGCTGGTGTCGCACAGCATTTGCGTCGCGCAGTCTGACAGGTAAGGGCTATGGGTTCATGCCCTCAACGGGGTGACAAACATTCAAGCACGCAGATTAGCATGCAGTTTAGCATCCGGATTAGGGCTGGGCGATATCACATGGCAACTGTACCACGCATACGCAATAATCACCGCGCCTTTAGACGATGGGTATAAACATTTGTCCGGACATAAGCATTTCGGTACCATACAGAAGTTTATTTATGGCCACAGTCTCAGGGTTGCTAACTGCCGTCAGCTGGACGGCGTCAGTTTTTCGATTCGAGACAAGTCTGAACACGCATTGACATGTATGTAAGAGTTTTATTACCTTGTAAATAATCTGTAGGGTTTGCAAACTACCCTAATGCTTGTAATGCAGCTAATTTTAGGTTAATAATGGAATAATATAGATTTGCGGTAAGTTTTCTTGCGTGTGAGAGTCAGAAAGCGTCACACCAGATGCGTGAGAGTTGGCTACCCTGCAGTTTGGTAAGCAGGTTAGTAGTGCACCTAAAATATTAATGAGGCATATTATGACGCCCCAAAGTTACTATAAATTCAGCATATCATTATGTTTAATAAACATGTTGGACTTTAAACTGCAGAAAGTACTGCTACACCACCGCCATCTTTTTACCTTGTTTATCCACAATATCTCCTCTTTTAAAAAATGCTGTGGCTGCCGTGCTGTCCCTTTCCTCACCGACACACTGAAGAACACCAAACCATAGCAGTGTGATGTGTCCCGCTAACCGATTTTAATAAAAATAAAGAGACGCAAAGTTTATACACATTATACTCTTCACAGCAGATGAGATGTGAACATTAATCACATCTCATTAATGTTTTAGGCGTACAACTAATCTACTGACCAAATTGTGGGCTTAAGTAAACATCCATACAGCACCGAAAAGTTGGCATCTGGCCAAATGTAGATGACGGCATCTGGCGCCCGGGTGATTATGGCACATGCGCATTATAACTGCGGATGTATATCGATGTGATATCGCACAGCCCTAATTCAGACAGCATTCGGTTTAGCATTGAATCAGCATTTTGTGTAGCATTCAGTTCAGCATTAAGTCTGCATTAATTTTAGCATTCAGTTTAGCATTCAGATAGCCTCTAATTTAGCATTGTCAGATTTCAGTTTCGCATTCAGTTTAACCTTTATTTTAGCATTAAGTCACTGTTCAATTTAGCATTGTCAGCATTCAGTTTAGCATTCAGATAGCATTTAGTTTAGCATTAAGTCAGCATTCAGTTTAGCATTCAGATAGCATTTAGTTTAGCATTAAGTCAGCATTCAGTTTAGCATTCATATAGCATTTAGTTTAGCTTTAAGTTAGGATGACCAGATAATCCATGTCATCCCAGATGCTTTGAGCTACTTCAGGTTTTACAAACTACTTTAAACCTTAAAGGCTCATGTGCTTGGCTAAACAGTTCAGTTATTCTTACACTTTGACTGGTTTGTTTCCTCATTCAGCTGTTTCGCATTTAACATTAGTGGCACATGCATGATTATAGGAGGCTGACCAATCAGCACAAAGTAAGAATGCAGCGCTTAAGCGAAATTCAAGTCTTTTTGATTGAAATGGTAGTTTACAAATCCCTAGCTCAAAGTGTCCGGGATTATCTGGTCACCCTAATTAAGTGAGCGTTCAGTTTACCATTCAGATATCATTTAGTTTAGCATTCAATTTAGCATTATGTCAGCATTCAGTTTGGCATTCAGTTTAACATTTGGTTTAGCATTAAGTCAGCATATAGTTTAGCATTAAGTCAGCGTTCAGTTTAGCGTTCAGTTTAGCATTCAGATATCATTTAGTTTAGCATTATGTCAGCATTCAGGTTAGAATTCAGTTTAGCATTCAGAT
>JAODKL010000039.1:7285220-7296088 GCA_026780765.1 Petrocephalus schoutedeni | reverse complement strand
GATAGGAGTTGACAGAGCCACTGATGAAGAGTCTGTTACCAAGAATCATCAGGGATAATGTTGGGAATTTCTGCTACCCATTCTCTCGTTACATCAGCGGGAGCTGCTAAACGTCAGGTCAGGCACCATGTCACTACCTAAAGTGTTAAATGACACCAACTGTCACATCTACCTGATATCATATTACTATCATGGCAAGTGCAGGCAGAGAAGGAGAGGCCTTCGGCACTGTGGGGGAGCCTGACCTGTCCCGGGCAAGACACGGGACCCATCTGACCACACTGAACTGAATTTCACGAAATATACCAAAGCAGGAAAATGAGGCAAGGAATTATAATTTAAAAAAGAAAGCTCTGTGTCTGTGTGTGTGCACTCGAGTTCTTAAAGGTCAGTGTGGGGAGCCAGCAAGAGAGTGACGGACACAGCGGCAAGGGGCATGGGGGAATTGGGACCAGCAGGCATGCGGGCAAGCATTGGCACAGGCAGGCAGGCATCAGGACCGGCATGTGGGAGGGCATCAGGAACAGCAGAGAGGCAGGCATCAGGACTGACAGGCAGGCGGGTAGGTATTGCGTGCGGGCATCAGGACCGGCGGGCATGCGGGCATTGGGACCAGCGGGCATCGTGATCAGCGGGCATGCGGGCATTGGGACCGGCGGGCATCGGGAGCAACGGGCATGCGGGCATTGGGACCGGCGGGCATCGGATCAGTGGGCATGCGGGCATCGGGAGCAGTGGGCATGCGGGCATTGAGACCGGCGGGCATCGGGAGCAGAGGGCATGCGGGCATTGGGACCGGCGGGCATCAGGCTGCCGGCAGACTGGCATCGGGACCGGTGGGCACCAGCAGGTGCTCGGAAATGAGCAGAGAACGCGGGACTGTCACAGGCCGGTCCGCTTACTCTCCGGTGGCACCCTGTCCTTGTGGGGGCAGCCCGACAGGCTGCGGTGGTGTGGGTAGAGCCCAGTGACATGACCAGTCCCATCGCAGCCAGGGGTGGGACACTTGCTCTCCTTCTTCTCCCCCCGAGAGGACTCTGCAAACACAGGAATAAGGCCGCTCACCTCCAGCTGCTCACATGCCGCCCCACTCTTCACTAACCGATTTCACTAAATAAATCACAGCATCAACAGAAACATTTGTGCTGAGTCTCCATATAGCCCCAATACTTAAACTCTCCCCAATACTGACCCAAGAATCAAACTCCAAACAGGAAGTGCTTCCCCCGTTATAATTTTGGAGGGTTTATGATGTCCCAGATTTATGATGAGATTTTAAAATGACAGATAATGGAGTGACTCCTGTTACCTAAACAAGGATGGCTTATGAACATATCTGAAGTGTGTCTGCCTCATTTATAAATCATTTATAAAGCTGTGATGGCATTCAGCATCCCGAGAGAGACTGCAGATTCAACAGCTGCTTTTTCCTGTTCTATTTCGCTAACTGGTTTTCATTGGCTTTGGGATACTATGGTAAAACACAGATATATTTTCGCGTGTGGCTGTCTTTAATCAATTTAATAGTCTTTCGGCTAAATAAATAGTTATAACAGTTATTTGGCTAAATAAAAATGAAGATACAGATATGCATGTGAGGGTGCAAACCATCACACACCCACCCGAGCACACACACATGCACGCACACACACACACACCCCGCAGCCCTGATCTGACTTTGAGGCCCGTCCCTGTGGATCTGAAAGCACGCCCCCAACCCAGACTCCACCTGTCCACTTCCTCCTTCACTGATTTTGGCAGCTGATGAGAACCCAGCCGTGACGGGCACCCGCCCTCCCCCGCACGGCGGTCCCCCCTCCCCCACACCCCCCTGCCAGTCGCCAAGGCCTCGGCCAGGCTCTGTCCCCCGGGGGGGCCACAGAGACAGGCTCTCGGCAAGCCGGCCTGACAGGGGAGCCTCTAATTAAACGTGAAATGTGGAGCCGGCCGGCGCCGCGGAGGAGAGTGGCCCCCAGACCGAAGGGAGGGGGGTGGGAGACGGACCCACACGCACGCCGGCCCGGGGGCCGAGGCGAGAGCTAAGTGCTGACGTGGCGGTTCTCGGCAGGACACCGCCGCATAGCCACCAGGCATCATTCCTCACGACTTCCTTGGGAGCACGCCTCTCGCGTTGGGGATGGGGCCCGCTCCCGTTCGGGGCCGCTCCCCTCTCCCCGCTCACACAAATTATATGCGCCGGCTTGAAATATGCAGATAAGGAGCAGAAATGGGCAACAGATGTTGGCAATAAAGACGAGACACAGCACATCCATTCACATGGCCTCATCCTGCCTGCTTAAATAATTGGCTCATCAGGCAATTAAAATTTGATATCTCCCGGGTGCACACAGGCGCGCTAACAAACACACATACGCGCGCGCACACACACACATACAGGTGCGTTAAGAAACACACACACATGCATGCAAACGCTTGCTCACTCACAGATGCACACACACACACACACACACATACACACACAGGCGCACTAACAAACACACACAGGTGCATTAAGAAACACACAAACACATGCATACACACGCATGCTTACTCACAAATGCACACACACTCATATACACATACACAGACACACTAACAAACACACACAGATTAGGTATCTTTGTGGGAATTCTCAAAGGTTAAAATAACAGGTGTTTATCACACATTGGGGACATTTGGTCCCCACAATGTAGTATATTCATAACCATTAACATACATAGACATGCACAGTCCACGTATTCATATCTATGGACATAACCCTAATCCCAACAATGACAACCTTAACCCATACTCTGCCCTTAACTTTACCATACGAAACCAAGCAAAATTATAGCCATTTTTAGGTTTTCATTACATTCACAAGATTTCATAAAACTTAAGTTATGCTTGTGGGAGCCGACAGAATGTCCCCAAATATTAAAAAGTTACAGGTTGCAGGAAAATCTGGACCCCATAATGTAATAATTACAAAAATGCGCGCACACACACACACAGGTGCAATAAGAAACACACATATGTACACAAACACGTACATACACACACACACAGGTGCAGTAAGAAACACACATACGTACACAAACACGTACATACACACACACACACACAGAGGAGTGAGCTGAGCAGTTGCATTGGTAATACCCATTAGGGAGGGTTAAGTATTGATTGTGGCGAGGACAGGTACAGCGCATTGTCCCCGTGAGCTGGGATCAGCGCCCCGACGGCCCTCTGTCTGTTATCACACTTTCTGAAGCCGGGCCGCTTCCGTTGCACCACCTCTCCTCCATTAGTCTGTTCATATTTCCGGAACGCAGGTGCCGGGCCCTCCGAAATCTGGTACGGTACGATTCCCTAAGCAGCTCTCCTGGGGATAAACACGCCCCTCCCCTGCGGTCTCCATCCCGGCCACATGTCTGATCCGCCCGTAAGCCGGACCGGGAAGGGGGTAGAGTCGTGGGTCCGTCACGGTGCCGTGACTCATCAGTGCGGATCAGGTGTGAAAAGTGATGCAGAGGCACAGGGGTGTGTGCGTGTGCCAGCGCGTGTGTCTTTTACATCACACTGCCCAGTCAGGAAAGCTTCCACTGATTGGTCGCCAGGCTCCTGGGTCACTCCCCTGCCTGACACACAGTACAGGTGACCTCCAAGTTCACCTACCAGCTAAGCAGAAGCATCTTAATTTTGGCTGGCAAAAGAAATAACATCATTTAAGGCCCCATGATTCATAGGTCAGGAAGGAGCGCCCTTGACTGTGTAATGTCACATATTTGTGGCATACTCCTTTTTTTTCAGTTTGTTTATTAGACATCGATCGGAGCTCCGCGTCCTTCCCCAGGCATACAGGGAGCCGTATTAATCAGGTGCCCAAAGGCTTCCAGCACGGCCAGCATCCGCGCGGATCGATGCCAGCGACAGCGGCTCGCGTTTCCAAAGCCCTCCGCCGGCGATAAATATAGCCCGTCGCCATCCTGCGGCCGAGTCGGCCAGCTTCCGCTGCCGCGGGGGGGCAGTGGCTGCACCGAGAGCGGCGACTCCATCCTGCCGGGGTGAGGCCCCAGTGACGCGCGGCAACGCCACAGCCGGGTCACCGCTCAGCGAGGATGCCCGATCAGGAGCGGGCGGCGGGGGCAGCGGGCGGCTCGTGTTACAGCCACACCGCCACAGGGAAAGACTGGGTATAACACGCTGCACGCTCTGTGTGTGTGTGTGTGTGTGTGTGTGTGAGAAACACTGTGCACTGTATGTGTGTGTGTGTTAAACACTGTTTGCTGTGTGTGTGTTAAACACTGTTTGCTGTGTGTGTGTTAAACACTGAACGCTGTGTGTTTGTGTTAAACACTGTATACTGTGTGTGTGTGTTAAACACTGTACGCTGTGTGTGTGTTAAACACTGTATACTCTGTGTGTGTTAAACACTGAACGCTGTTTGTGTGTTAAACACTGTACGCTGTGTGTTTGTGTTAAACACTGTATACTGTGTGTGTGTGTTAAACACTGTACGCTGTGCACTGTTGTGTAAAGTGCTATAAACATTGTCCATATTCTTTTATAGACACGGGTGTGTATAATGTTATAGACTCTATAGTGTCTATAACGTTTAGTGTCTAGTGTCTATACCATATATATACTGTCATAGACTTAGTGTGTATAGTGTTATGATTTATAGCACTATACCCTCTCTGCATAACACTATAACAGACTATACACACTGTGCCAGTAACACTATACGCGCTAAGTCTATAACCCTATATGACTATGTAGAGTATATAACAAAATATGCACACTGTGTTTATTAGGCATGAAGCGTATAATGCCATACGCACTGAGTGTAAAACATTACCTTTCGGGTAATATGGCCTCCTGGCTGCATCATGCTGCAGGCGGGCCTTGCGCTCCTCGGCCACGCAGCTCCGGCGGGGGCTGTGCTCCTGGTGCAGGTGGGCGCCCTCAGGGGCGCCGCCGCGGTCCCTCATCACTTTGGCCCGCTCCGACTCCAGAGCGATGGCTTTCTCCAGCAGCGACAGGTTGCCCTTGGTGACGTCGAAGGCCTCCTCCGAGCGGTCCGAGGCCACGGAGGCGGCGTCCTCCTCGGCGGCCCGGCACACGCCGCGCTCCCGCGGGCACCTGCCCACCGGGCTCAGCTGCTCCTCCAGCTTCATCAGGTTGGCCATGTCAGAGTATCGGCGCTCCTGGCCGAGGCAGGGCAGCGGGTGTTCCTGGGCTGTCATGTGGGGCTGCGTCTGCGCCAGCTGCGTCTCGCTCAGCTTCCGCGCCAGGTCGAAGCACTGGCTGCGCAGACACTCCAGGCTGCTGAGGCACACGGCCTCCTCCTCATTCTGCTCCAGCCGCCCGCCCCGCACGCCAGCCTCGCATGCGGTCACCTCCAGCTGCTCCGCCAGCACGGTGCCGTGCCCCTGAGCCAGCAGTTTCAGGGAGTCCACCGTCTCGCGCACCACGTCGCTCTCCACGTCCAGGCTGAGCTGGCCGCCGCGCACCGCCCGCTCCCTGTCCTCCTCGTCCTCGTCGTCGTCCTCGCCGGCGCTGTTGGACGAGTTGCTGTTCATCTCCGACTCGGTCATGGCCTGGTAGGCCGCGTCCTCCGCGATCTTGCCCAGGTTGAGCAGGGACTTGGCCACCAGCTCGTCGTAGTTCTCGTACTCTTCGGCGGCGCCGACGCTGTGGCTGCCGCCATCCTTCTCCGCCGCTTGAGCTGCTTTGCTGTGTCCGCCGTTCATCTGAGAGCTCGCTGTCGAAAAGGAGCAAGCGTTTAGCACACAGGCTCTGGCTGAAGGCACCGAGCGGCTCCGCGAGTCGGGGCCTCCGTGCCTGTGGTCGGAAAGTCGCCTGTTCGAATCCTGTCCGCGGCAGAATGCTCACATCTCCTTTGGGCCCCTGAGCAAGGCCCTTAACTGCCTGAAATGCTCCAGGAACACCAGATAAATGGCCAGACTGTACAATCCAACCCCAAGGTTCACTCTAAACTGTATATATGCATATGTCTTAAAACAGAACTAGCTGGGCTATGCAAGAATGACAGTGCCCATGTGTTAACAGTCCTCTTCATTATGGGGTAATAGAGGAATGGAGTTTTGTACGTGAAATGCTGTTTATTTCTCTGATTCTTTGTTGAGGTTTCAGCTAAAATCTGCACTTGCTGTCCGTGCAGGACAACATTCACTACAACTGATCCGAGAGGCTTAAATTCTGGTGTTGAGATGTTTGAATAAAAATATCTACAGTATCATACCGAAATTAATTGGACAGGCCTCTGTGCTGGCCACTGCAATATTCATGTGAAATTCTCAAAATATCCAAAAATATTTGCATATTTTAAGTTGCATGTTTTTTAAGACCACTAGTGCGTCCCATGACAAGTAAATAAATCAAACCTTAAGTTTCATTACAAAGTTTAGAGCATTTCCAACATCTATGCAAAGTTATTCCTACCATGGTGACTTGCTTGTTCTTCATAATCCTCATCCTCCTCTTCCTCCTCCTCCTCCTCGTCTTCCTCCGCTCCATCCTCCATCCTCTCTGCTTCTAGCTCTTGCTCCCTCTCTACCTCACAGCCCTCTTCTTCCCCTTGCTCATCATTGTCCTCTGAAAAGTCCTCTTCCTCCATCTCCTCTTCCTCCTCTTCTTCATCTTCCTCCTCCTCTTCCTCGTCCAGCTCCTTCTCCTCCACCTCCTCCATGCCGTCTGTCTCGTAGCACTCGTCCACGGAGGAGTTGTCGGCGTGCATCAGCGTGGGCCTTCTCTTCGGGGACGGTTCCTGCGGCTGCCTGTCCTCAGTTTTCCTCTTCTTGGCCAGAGGGCAGCCATAGACACTGTAGGTGTGACACAGGCAGGGAGGCAAGCAGACAGACAGACAGACACAGACAGACAGATGGACAGCTTTAAGCTTAGTGCCTGGCACACTCTTCCTAAAAAACATAACGCCTACCTACAACAAGCAATCAACTGAAATCCCCACAGGGGCATATACAAGGGTGGGGCCACAGGGCCAATGGGCCCAGATAAAAGCTGATTGGTCCCTCGAGTACCTGCTCCCCTGTCGCTCACCGATTCAAAACATGTCATTGGCTAATGATAAGATTGGCACCTTGATTTGAATTTTGGCCCTTCTCATGCCCCCATCCTTGAATGGAACAAAATCAAACCAACCTTTCAGGATTGTTCTGGATTCCAGCGAACGTAGCATCACAACCCATAATTATTGTATTACTATTAATTGATGTTTGGAAAAATATCTACAATAAAAACTTGCGTACACTGAGTACACTGTCAGAAAAAAAGTAGCCGTTATTAGCTTTCAGGGCACGATTACTTGTCACTGGGGCTGTACCCTCAAAGGTCTGCCAATTGTGAGCTAGCTGTAGATAAATGTATAAATGTTGTGTGTACTTTAGGATAGGCTGTACCAGAGCTGTACCAATGTTTCTGACAATGTAGGCAGCCTATAACTAGGGGCCCCATTAAGACAGAATTCCAAGAAGTAACATTTGATCATAATTTGATGATCATTTAACAGCATATCTGTTATTTGCATTTTTAGTGAGCTTTCAGGATAGACGTTGCCCCCATCCCGGCTGTAATGGATTATTCCTACTCTGAGACTTTATGCTACCCAGCTTTCTGTTATCACTGGAGTCTAGTGGTAATCTATCGGTTGTTTCACTGCCAAGCAGACCAGCACAAAGTAGCTTAACAGGAGGAAACAGAGCAAAGATATAAAACTAACATTACATCTCCCGTGCCTTTGATACTATCCTACTAGAGTGGTAGACAAATTGCAGCCAGACACAGAATGATCACAATTAAACGAACATCTGCAAAAATTCAAGACTAGCCTTAGTCTCAGGGGTGGAGTAAAACATAAGCAATCCAAGTCTACAGTCTAGGGTCACAGTTGAATTTCAGAAATTTGGCCAATCGGTCTGATGCCCTGGCACCCCCCTAACCTTGATGGACGAACTTAACCAAATGCACTCCAGTCCCCACCCTGAATGGAAATTTTACTGCTGGCACCCCACATTTTCATTAGCAGATTATTGATAGATTTTATTTCCCTCTTCTTCCCTTTTCAGCTCCAAACACTTAGCTTGAATGGCCCCATACCCATGTCAGCCTAGGGCCCCCAGAAAGGTCAGTCCAACTCTGTCTGTAAGTACAGCATAGCGTCACTGAGCCAAACGGGGGTCCAGCACCTTCCTGAACACTCAGACCGTGCCAAGACCTCCTTGCTATCACTAATGCGACACACGCGCAGTGTCAGGTTAAAGAGTCCTGCTGCAATCTATCTGAGACCCTGGGGATGAACAGGGCCACACCGTCCCGTGCCTCCCTGAATTATTGAGCAGTGTTACTGAGCACGGGCAGCCTAATCACGGCTCTGTGTTTGGGAGGAGGTGCGGGAAGATCCGGGGGCGTAAAGTCTCAAAGAAAACCTCAGTCCGTTTGCATCACCGGATCAGAGGAAAAAAGTGCCAATCTCAGGCCACTGCAGAGACACCCATTCTGTTAGGGTTAGGGCAGCTTGTCCATAAGATACAAGGTATAGAGCGGTGCATTATCGACCTCCCCACAAAGCCTCTTAGACTGAAACTGCTGGGTGTGGACTTAACCTTGTTTTTTCCCATTTAATCATGTTTAATTCCTATCAAATATGAGATGCACCGATACACATTTGGATTCCTTAATAAATCGTTTAGCTGGATATTATCACCTCATTGGCCATATCAGTGTTCTTGCCTCTTATTGTCTTATATCTGTGTTTATGTGTTATCAAAGCTCCTTTGCACGGACGCCTCCTAAAGATCGCTTTGTTCGGCTCCTTATGCGGGAATGGCGTTAATAAGCTGCAGATCCAGCGGAGGGAGGCTGATAGAGAGACAAACGCTTCCGATTTCAAAGTCAGCCAGTCCGGCTGTTTCATTTCCCGGTGCCAGTTATCTACCGCGCGTCTGCGTCCGGCGTCCCGGCACAGTCTCAGCCGTGATTCCTCCGTCCCGTTAATACGCATTTAAAGCCGTAATTATTCTCATGCGTTATATCACTGACATCGTTCCTGCAGCCGAGTTTGACGCAGGCTTGCCTGCGGTAAATGTCTCCAGTATTTCTTATTTATTTTTTTTTACCGGCGCTTCGCTACCAGCTAACGAGCAGGATTTCTCTTTGTCTGCCGGGAAGCGGCACTCCCTTGCTCTCTGCTGGTAGGGCACACCAATTAAAAATCCACAGGTAATTAGGCTCCATTTAAACGAGGAGGCTCGCCTGACACCCTGTTTGCGCGGGCTATTCTCGGAGAGCTGTCTGCGGCGCGCGCCACGGTCTCTATGAGACGGCGGAGTGCTTTTCGCTTTTGTGAAAAACCCGTCCAATAGGAACCACGCAGTCCCTATTGATTTGGAGTAATTAACCAATGGGAAGCCGCCCCATCTTGATGGATGTTTTTGGTTGCCTTTTTTTTCGGTTACACTTAAAACCTTTTTCTCATTTTAAAGTAATTCTGGACCAATAATAATAATAATAAAAAAAAACTCTTGACAAGGAGATAATGTGGGTGGTCAATTAAAAGGATAGAAATCTGTAAAGTTGACAAGCGCACTAAACCTCATTAAGGAATTTTGTCTTCCTTGAAAGAGTCCCCAGTTGCCTCTAACCCCAGACCATAATGAGCCTGTGTGGTCCCCCACCCCCCTCGCCCGGTTTATAATACCAAAGGCACTTTGAGGAGGGGGAACAGCAGATAGTGCCCATCATCTCCACTGGGGTGTTAGCGGTGGCGGTAATGGCGGGGTGGGGGGGGTGGCTTCAGGGCGCGTGTCCCCTTGCTGACTTGGCCCAGGCCCGCAGGACGGCAGCAGGACCGTTTCTCACAGCCCCATGGGAGCTGTCACAGGGGCCCCGCTCTCCCCGGGCCCCGTCCATGCCGCTTCTCACGCTTGCAGGGGGGGTGTCAGTGGAGGACATGCGTCGTCCATGCCCTGTCAGTTCATCTCCTTATTTACCCCCCCCATCATTTACATAAAGGAGTTGTCATTGGGGTGCCACTCGCGTCGTTGTTGTGCCGGTGCGGGGGCTGTCATGGAGACTCGCAGCGTACTGGGCCTCATCCAGAACCCAGAACCAGCTATTTCACACTCACAGACACACATTGCTTAGCTCGTGCACCCCACCACCCACCCTCCCCCACTTGCACGGGGGCTGCCATAAAAGCTAACGGAATCCGCCAGCTCACGCGGCGGAATGTGGTCTCCATGGTGATATCCTCACGGCATCCTAGCGGGATTAGCCGTCTGTGCCATCGCCTGGGCCGGGCGGGGCCATGCTACACCCGGGTGGCTAACCCCACCCCAAAAAAATTGAACAATGGTGTGATGGTGGCTGCTTCTCCAGGTGTCTCTGAGTACCTAAAGGGGATGACCCTAATAAGGAAGCCCTCCCCACAAAATTAGGCAACAAAAAGGCGGCTAATGAAGTGCCTGTATGTATTTATGCATGGAGATGCATAAGTAGGCCGCTCATCATCTGGGAGGCTTTGAATCGCAAGTCCCCGCACTGTGATGCTGGGTCAGTGCCAGTGGCCTCAGAAAGAGAGGAAAGGGAGAAAACAGCATGACAGACTACCAGCAGGCGGCACTGGCTAGCACATCATACCTTCAAACAGAGTCTAGTAAAAGTACGGCTGATGTACCTTCAAATTTAGTCTATGAAGAGAATGGCTGATGTACCTTCAAACCAAGTCTAGTAAGAGTACGGCTGATGTACCTTCAAATTTAGTCTATGAAGAGTATGGCTGATGTACCTTCAAACCAAGTCTAGTAAGAGTACGGCTGATGTACCTTCAAATTTAGTCTATGAAGAGTATG
>JAODKL010000039.1:7253195-7264292 GCA_026780765.1 Petrocephalus schoutedeni | reverse complement strand
CAACTTCTTCATGACACGTGAGGTAGCAAATTAGCTTCTTTTACCATTAATGTCCACCTTCCCTTTCTGAAATTGCCATAGCAACACTGGAAGCGTGACACTACGCTAGAGTGCTGCTACATGAGAACACGGGACAGTATTATTCTGTCCTCATACTTAGGTATACAGCAATTGCATTAAAACTATTTGCAAAGCTAAATGTAAACTGATCAGTGGAACAATCTTTAATTGTGCCATACACCTATCTGTAGTTACATGGGATATTTTGGCTTAAATTAATAAGCTTCTTACATATTAAGATAAATTAATATAACTTTAACTTCAAATGAATGGATATATTTCATTGTTAGGCATATATAAGTATAATACACAGGCAGTGCCGCATAAAAATTGCAACAATAATTTAATATAAATAATATAGTAATGATTTCCAGCTGATGACACTGAATTGACACATGAGGAACACGGTGGCTTCACTGCACTAGGCTTCCTAAAGCCTCCGTCTGTCGTCGTCTGATTAGTTTAGGAGACGTAATACAGCCCGCAGGATGCAGACCAGCGTACAGGTTCCCGTAATACCCTAGAATGCCAATTATCGTTTAGGGTTAGGGTAAATTCGCATTGAAATTTAAGCACTGAAGACCGATTAGCTACTAAGACATGTTGTGAATACTGGGCCTGCACAACAATGGGAGTCTAGTATACGCAGCACATCAACACGTATATAAATGTTCTGTTGTGTCTCGTCTGATTCTGTCAAATGAGTCATGAGCTACGTAGCTAAACAACCGCAATCTACGCACGGACGAGAGAGACTAACAGTTTTCATTCTGACCATTATGGCCACGTCAAAGCACTTAAAGAGCTGGAGTACTCAAAGGAAGAAAGCACACTTCATTAATTTTTTTTTTTTATGTATTTGAGCTTATCATGATGCCAAGATGTTTTATAATGGCATTCAGCTCGGGAAAAGGGAGATGAATGTTAGACTCGGTATTCGAAGTGGCACAGAGATCAAGGAGTGAATTCTTTGCCTTGCACCTGGTTCACTTCCTGCCCGAATATGTGTGTCACTCATAAACATATTCACAGTAGCTGCTCAGACAGGCATAACATGACCTAATGTGGTTTCAGAGCAGAGGTATTAGGCGTGATATGCGGGTAACATTAGGGGACTATAGAGGGGCCCTGTGGCCCCGGGCATTGACCCTAGCTGAAAGCTAAGTGCCCCCCTCCGCTCACCGATTGAAAACATATCAGTGGTGATGATAAGGTTGGATGCCCTAAATGAATTATGGCCCCCTCCTGACCAGCCCCCCCACCTTAAAGAATCCTAACCCCGCCCCCCTCTGACGTGCCGGCCGGCGGCACGAATCGTTGCCGTAATGCACACAAAGAGACAGAGCGGCCATTGCATCCGCATGCCAGGTATAAATCACGCTGGCTCTGTGTTCTGTTCTGAGCCCATTTGGACCACAGCACAACAAAAAACACTGGCCGGCAAAGCAAAATGAGGTCAGTACCACAGTGGGGACACAAACTTTCTTTTCTTTGTTGTTTTTTTCACCTCCACATAAACTCAGGGTCTCGATAATAAATGCAGGGGTAGTTAGATAAAGGATTCTCTGGGTAACAGACTGGTGCCGGTGGCAATAATGCAGGGGTGTGTAATGCACATGGGTGTCCCAGTTCTTTTCCCAGCGATTTCTGCACCTGGTAGGATAACCCTGTCCATCAGATCCACAGCGACCCACAAAAGGGTGTCTGTCCATTCTTAGCCAGCCAATGACATTAAAGCACACAGCTGCTGCAGAAACTTCATTGGCTAAAAAAACTGTATGGTTTGCACATACTATGGCATATTAAATGTCATCTTTTTAAGAAGGTGAGTTCCCTCTAAAAATAAACCTCAACATTCAAAAATTACATAAAGCATAAAAAAGTAGACAAAACAAAACATTAACATTGATAAAACACACGCCATTCATTTGTCACAAAAATTACTGATCTCTAATTCATAACTAGACAACATGCATAGTTTGGTATGATCTATGTGGGAAAAAACCTTATTACTGTGAAGATGTGTTAAATGAAGACCTTGTAAGATCCCTGCAGAAGACACATGACTATTTATTGGGAAGACTTGAGTGTGATTGAGGTTTGAGTGTGAGCTAATACATTTTTCAGTGTCAGTGTTTTTGTTTTCGCAGCAAAGGTTTTTTGGGGTAACTCTCTGCCCTTTTATAATGCACTGAGCTGCTCGACAGGTGAGATGGACAGTCATTTATTTATTGCACTTACGTACAAGTAGCAATACAGGGATACACACACCTGCATATAAATGAATAGCCTTAGTTGTAAGCGATATTCACCAATCACACCGGGACTGTGAACAGTTTGCAACAAGCAGTTTTGCCCTGGAGTTGGTTTTCACATTATTTTCCTATTTTCTGTTCAACATAGCGCTACATGACAATAAAAGTGAAGGTATTTAAACTCAGTATTATTTTTGAATGTATTAAACATTTTATTACCATCATTAAAGAATAATTCAATATGCAATTCGCTAAACGGTTTACCAACATTAAACAATATAGATTTCCTAATTTTCCATTCTTAGGTAAAATGATAAATTACATACATATTTCCTAACAGACTTATCCTCCAGTACAGGGTCTCCAGTGGGCGGCTGGGCAGGGGGGTGGAGCCTTTCCCAGGCAACATAGAGAACATGGGAGGTTGCTAGATGGACTACTACTTCACACACACACACACACACACTCTACAGGCAATTTATAGATACCATTTAGCTTGGCCGGTCTTCAGACTGTTGGAGTTAACTGAAGCAAACTACACGCACACACACAGATACATAATGTTTGTAGTCATATCTTTGTGGGGGCCGTCGATTAATTTCTATTGGAAAAACCCTAATCCCAACTGTGATGACCCTAACCCAAACCCAGTCCTAAACTTACCCATAAGTGACCAGACAAAATACAAGACTTCTGGCTTTTTTAGTTTTTTGATTCCATTCACATATTTTTATGAAATTTACCCTTGTGGGGAGTGAAAAAATGGTCACCAAAATGACAAAATAACAGGTTTTTCTCACATTGTGGTGACATTTGATCCCCAAAATGTGATACATACATGACCAATACACACACACTCTCCATGTATTAATATCTTTAGTGGGACACTACATTCAATTCTATGGGAATAACCCTAGCCATAAGCATGACATCCTAAAACCCTACCCAGCCCTAACCTTAACCATAAATAAGTGACCTAATAAAATACTAGACCTTTGGCATTTTTTGTTTTTTTGATTGCAGTCACAGATTTTTATACAATTATTACAAATAATTAGGAAAAAAAACAACACAGACACTGTAGGGTCCTGGATAAGAAGCCCAGACCCCAGACTTTATCACTCAAAATGTAAGAAGTCCTCATGAAATCACTTCTCGATTGCCATATCCCAGCTACTCAAAAATTCTTGACAGCTGGTAGCGTGTCATTTATGTAACTTACTTTTAAATGCAATGTATAATCGATATATCTGAGAAATGAATATTTTCAAGCGGGGACAGAAATGGGAGGCTCGGATCAGCTTTAAAGAATTTGTAAATGATTTCAACTGTGAGCGCTGCATTTTGGGGCATGAATGGAGGAATTGTATTTTTAACACAGCTGGTAACAAGCACTAAACTGTTCAGTCAGCATCTCCCTGAAGTTCTGCATCGTTACTAAATCTCTAAACACTTGTTGCCACCTCGACGTTCACCATCCATCTGCTCTTAAAGATTGGGTTACAGATGCTGTGTAAATTGGATGTCGGACCTCTGAATTTTCACGTTTGTGAAATGTCATAAAACATGACCGTAGATGCATGCATACAACTTGTACTGACATGACGACCCATTACATCCGGAGTAATTATATCTCTGACAAGGTTCGAGATTGGCAATGAATTATTCATTACATACCACCGTAATGCAATTGATTTCCATAACGCCGCTTAACCCTGTAAATAATATTATCGTTCGAGACTCGCGCAAATGTTGTCTTTGCAGTGTTGCCATCTGTCCTGATCTGTTTCGGAGACAAAACCAAGTTCCTGTCTCCCACGCCTTCTGCTAACCAACCTTTATGAATACTGGCCCTAGTCTTTTCACGGAAATGGGAAGGTCATGATACTTAATCCAGAGCCACACAGACCAACGGTGTTTTCCGCCACCCAAACCAAGCATTTGCGAGGGACCCCCAAGCTTACAGCTGAAGGGCACAAACAGTCACTACACTAAATATTAAATTAATGCATATCTCATTTAGAAGATACTGAAGCAGCATGTTCTGTTAACCAGCTAGCTAGCTACAACCTTCTGACTCGCTAGCTATTTATTTAGTCTGAGGGAGAGTAGGAGTTATGGTTAGGGCCCCAAAGTGACTTTTTGAGTCGGGCTCCAGATACAACAAAACCACCTCTGGCCACAAATGGCATGAGACAGCCCAGTTTTCATTGAGTCGATGGAGTCTGTGGACAAATAAAAAGCCACAGCATGCTCCTTAACTGTACTGTAACTGCTTAGCGTACCTCAGTAGGATTCCCAAGTCTCTATCCCATTCCTTCCACTGCTAATGTGTCACTTTGCCAGTGGTGGGACTGGCCATAAATTTAGGCCAAAACTGAATTCGCAGAATCAAGAAAGATAATCATCTTGCTGCTGTCAGCCTTTGGCTCCTTCTGCACAGTTCATTACATACATTATTTATTTGATTAACTGATATTTTAAAATCAAAAGCTGTTTACAAATTCCATTTATCCATATATAAAGCTAAATATTTATCAGAGCAATTTAAATAATAGTCATTCTCCCTTTGGAATTGTTAGAGGCAAAAAGAGCCCATATTTAGGCATGTTCCTGAAAGACATCTGACCCTGATCTTGAGAGCTGTTCTCTGAATTAAGGGTCTTTACTTTTGAGAAAGGGAAAAAGAGACCAGAATCAAAATTTGGAAACCAGAATCAAGATTTGGAAACCAAAATCAAGACTCAAAGACCAAAACCAAGATTCAGAGACCAAAATCAAGACTCAACGACCAAAATGAAGAATCTAAGACCAAAATCAAGATTCTGAGACCAAAATGAATTCGGAGAAGACCTGTCTCTTCTTCCTTTCCTCAAAATCAAGGCTCTAGATTCTGGAAAGGCAATCCTTAAAAAATATAACAACTGAAAAATGTATCTACTAATTGACCGGAGAAGCTAGATAAATTGAGACACTTCGCCACAAATATTCATAGAGAAGTCATGACTAATATGAACAACGGTGCAATACTTTTGTGTTTCATAGACATGATAGTTAAGTCATATTTGAAATATGGTATATTAATTGTTAATATTTTGTTAATAGATAATATTTTTAATCTTTCTTTGTGTCTTTGTCTAGATTCCTCACCCAAGTCTCACCAGGTCTGTGAGGTTTGAGCAAACAGTCCACCGTGAGAACAAACCAGTGACCAGTAAAGATCACTCTGCTCTCATAATTTTGATGATAGCCGTCTGCTATGGTCATGTGACTTTCACACGCTATCCTCCGTTGTCTGGTCGTCACAATGTAAGACTTGCTGATGAACATTCCCCAGCCCGGTAACACCAGAGGGCAAGAGAACGCCTTTGTCTCGACAGCTTTGGGCAGGATAAAAATTAAATTAATGTGAAACTGGACTGATTTTTAATTGTGCTGCTGGAAGCGAGGGTTTTGGCTCCGTTTTATGTGCACAAGCTCTATCTTTGCCTGTGACATGCTTCCCATGCAAATTGCATGTGCCCTAACAGAGAGATGCATGCAAACCCGCCATTAAATTCACACCCTAGTCTGAACAACATTTACATGTTTATGAGGTGTGGAGTCAAGCTTATTTGTTCAGCTATAACTACCACGCAAGATGCTTGTTTCCGTCCTGCGTTGACCTGAATTTGTGTACTACGTAAACTCCATATCATAAAAGCCCATACGTGGTTACACCACGTTTTCAAGTCTTATATCTCTGGGCGTGTTGGTACTCTCGGTTAAGATCCACTAGAACTTCAGGATTTCTGACATCCCTGAGATTTGACGGGCACACCTCTACACGAGGGAGACGGCTGCTTCGATTGGCCGCCCCGCCCTGCGTCGGCTCCGAGAGCAAACCCGGGCTTACTCATCGCTCCCTGTCGACAGTCCAGGCCATGTGACCCACAGATATCTTGCTCCTCCTGCCTGCGGTGGACAGACCGACCCGACAGCAGTGTCGGAAGAGCCCCCCGCAGCGACTGGCTCTTTGTTTCTTTGGCATCACAAGCTTCTGACCTGTAGGATTCCATGTCGGGCGGCTTGTCGTGCCCCCCTACCAATCCCAAAATAGCTCTGCCCTGGAAAGATCTCCAGGATAGCTGTCTATCATTAATACCACCCCCCCCCCCACCACCCCCACCAATTTTAAATTAACGACAGAGTGTTATCCAAATAATTTGTCCATCAGACTAAAGACTGAAGCTTTAAAGAATCTAGCATCATAAAAATTAGTACATTTGTGGAAAAAGGTAAATTGCAAAAATTACTTTGTTGGTCTAGCATCCAAACCATTTAAATAAAATCAGTTTAGTTTAATAAAAACATATTCGTAAAACATGGCTTCTCCAGAGAAAGCAGCGCCATTTCTTGACTACTATTGTGCAGAATTATTAATCTGATTATATTTCTACATAGAAATGACATACTTCATGTATGCATAACAGTCCTCTGGGGTGTTTTTTCCCTCGATGACTTCCAGAGTTTTTCAAACCTTGCATAGCAATAAATGTCTCAGATATCCACTAGCCGCTTTTAAAATAATTTTTAAATCGATTCTGGTTGAGCATTCGAACCTGTTCACATGTCCTGTTTGCACCATATTTTGAAACTGCTATACTACCCTGAGCATTTTCAGAGAATTTCAGATCAGCTGTATAGTTTGTGGAATATATTGTCAGAATTTCGGGCCAATGTGTGAGTACAAATCGAATGAAAATGGCCATTGCTTGGCGATGCAGTAAGTTCTCTTTGTGCCAGACGCAGCCGCCGCTGGGATGTGACTGTCGACACGTTACCCTAGAAACTTCCGCCGCTCTCAGCGTCTGTGCTGCCTGGCGGAGTGTCGCCACACTCCGGATCTCCGACAGGAACCCTGCAGCCGGCAGTCCGTGTCCCAGTACGTAATCCCAGTCTCGCGCCAGCTGAGTTATCTATCCTTCCCCCAAACCCTCAACCCAACAAGTAAAGCCCAGATCTCCCTCTTATTGTTTTGGCAATAATGCATGTAACGCGCTTTGTTCACAAATAACACCACGGCACGATGTAAAGCAGACAAGACAACCAGAACCATCCATATTATAATTAACCGAGAACTAGGGTTGGGTAGTCATGTCAGGAAGCTTGAGCTTCTGTCAGTCCCCGTCTTTGAGTGAGACATTCTGAGCAGTGATCATTCTATCATCCCTGTGTTGTGTGTTCACACAAGTTCGTTCACCGTGGCTGAAAGAAGCCACAGTCAAATCATATAATCAGACACAGAAGCAGTCACAGGCAAACAGACCCCAAACACGCAGAATAACGATGCAGCACTCGCAGCCCTGGGCAAATATGCATTCAAACCCAGAGCCAAACGGCTCGCCAAGTACGGCTGACTTCTTGTGAATTTCAGGCAACACTTTGATTCATATCTTAGTTCTTTGACGATGAGGAATAAGCTTAAATGCTAAGTGATATATTTCTTTCATAATTAAAAGTTTAAAGTTCTTGTAGGATTGGGTTATATTAACCAAACATGGTTAGTCATTTGTAATGGACCCAAAAACACAACTATCTTAAGAAATTTCAAATTGATTAAATATTATTAATAAAAAAGTGACAGTGGTCAGCATCACACAACATAATTCATGTTTAATATTCTTTTTAGGCGATGATACAGTGCCATGTGAAGTCTGGCAACCTAAATGATTCTGTTTCAGATGGAAAAGATCCATCTTCCTCAAGCTGAAGTAGAGGGCATAGCAAACAGTCACTGATCCTCAAAATCACACGACCCATTGTGCTTGTTTCCTGTGTGTCCACCGTGAACTTTACACTTTGGTCTATGGTGGCCAGTAGGCCAGATGCCTAAGATAAGCCGAATGGTATAACAGTGAACTGCAACGGCTTCCACGGAGGAGGAAAGGAAGACCTGAGTAAGAAAGAAAGTGAAGCATGTGCAGCAGGATGAGACAAAAAAAGCCGGTGATAGCCAATGTCAGAGGAGTGTAACAGAACAACTGGGACAACAACATCGCCGCCGCGGGTGTGATGTAGCACTCCTGTGTTCATCTGAGTCAAGTTTCAAGTCAAAGGGAAAACTAGAGGAAGAAGTTGCAGACTTTGTTAAGATGCCCCTTGATCTGAAGCAGAAAGCGAGACGCCCGTCTCAGGAAGACGGCTGCCCGCCCAGGTGCGGCGGGACACGTTTCTCGGGTCCGCCGCCACGGTGCGGTTCATGTCGCCACCCCTTCCCGTCGCGTTGTCACCAATCGACCCACGTCTCCCCCAAAAGAAGAGGCGGTCCGGCTCCCCGCTCCCGCCGGCTTTAAAGCGCGCCACTGCCCGCCCTGGACAAAGGTGGCAGAGGCCGTAACCCAGCAGCGGCTCGCCGAAGGGGGGCGAGGGAGGAGCGAGCGAAAGATCAGCATCAGGTCCAGTCCGGCCGCATTCGATCCGAACCGGCAGCCCTCGGGACTCCCGGGCTACCTGAAGAGAAACTGCCACCCTAAACCCAGACACAAGTGTTGAATATATTTCCTCTGATAGAGAAATGGAGGCACCCCCTCCCCAGCCTAAAATAAGCCGCAGCTCTGAAATGTGTAAAGTAGGTTGCACTCTAACACACAGTGATGTGATGGAATGCACAAACAGGCGAGACGGAGCGTAATCCCGGCTTCCGCCCTGCGCCGTAGCCAAGCGCCCTCACACCTACGAGCCCGAGCAGAACAAAGGAAAGCGCTCCTTTACCTTAACATCCTCACCGCCAGCGGAACGGCCAGCCATGGAAACCTACTGAAACGCTGAGACTTCAGCCTCCTCTCTGCATCTTCTCCGCTAGTGTCTGAAAGTCTGCCACCAGCTTCTCTCTCGCTCTCTCTCTCTCTCGCTCTCTCTCTCGCTCTCACATGCGCGTGCCCCCTCCCTCTCTTTCTCTGGTACAGACAGGAGGGAAAGTGAGAGAGAGGGAGAGAAGGTGGAGATGAGGCTGCAGCTGGGGAGGGACGAGGGCTGCAGGCAGGCGGGGGCACAGCAGCCAGGGTCTGTGTGTGCAGAATGGGAGAGAGAGAGAGAGGAAGGGAGGGAGAGATGGGAAGAGGAGAGGAGGAGGGAAACTGTAGCAGGGCAGAAGCGCACTGTCTGACTTACTGCTGGGCTGGCTGCCTAACTGTCCATGGGGTCTGGGCCACGCTGCCAGAGCGTCGCTTTGGCTCTGCTCAGAAGGCGAGGAGATGTCATAGAAGCCCCATATTTGCTCCTCTCTCTCTTCCTCTCTCTCTCTCTCTGTCTCTCTGTCTGTCTCTCTATCTCTCTCACTCTCTGTCTGTCTCTGTCTCTCTGTCTGTCTCTCTCACTCTCTGTCTGTCTCTGTCTCTCTGTCTGTCTCTGTCTCTCCATCTGTCTCTGTCTCTCTGTTTGTCTCTGTCTCTCTCTTTCTCTCTCTCTGTGTCTCTGTCTCTCCATCTGTCTCTGTGTCACTGTCTGTCTCTGTCTCTCTCTCTCTCTCTGTCTCTCTGCCTGCCTCTGTGTCTCCGTGTCTCTGTCTGTCTCTGTCTCTCTCTCTGTGTCTCTGTCTCTCTGTCTGTCTCTGTCACTCTTGCGGTCTCACTTTGCGACAGCCAGAGCAGACTTGCAGCCCCAGACACTTTTACCCCCACTGCACCCACGGCGGGCGACTGTGCAGGATCTGAAGAGCAGTGTGTGTGTGTATGTGTGTGTGTGTGTGTGGGGGGGGGGGGGTGTTTATCAATCCCGCCAGCCTCAGGGAACGTGCCCTAGTGGCCGTGCCCATCTTGGTTGAAGAAGCTCCTGACCCCTCCCTCCAAGACGTGGGGGGATAGGGGTGCAGATGTGCAGAGGACACCAGACTGGGGTTATTCAGCCACATTTATCTGAAACAGATCTGTGTTTCTATGTGATTAAAAAAGTCAACAGAAATGCCAAGTTCAGACTCTGAAAGAAAGACGTTAAGGGGAATAGTTATTTTAAGTTTAAATTTGGATGGAGAACCAAAAAAGTGTCAATGTTTTTCTGACAGGTGCATTTACAACAAGTCATGAATTTACCTCTGTTATTCACGAATATACTGTAATATTACAATCAAAGATAACAGTTCTGTTAAAAGATGTACTTTACCTTTACTGAAATCAGTACAGAATTAAGAGTGTGATGCTCTTTGGGAATTAGAATGAAGATTTCCATTTTTCTAGCCAACCTAGGCAAGAAAATAGAAGAGATTATTAAATAATTAGTATCACACAGTACATGAACATGTGTTTAATTATGAGATGCAGTTATTTCATGTAGCTATTTTAGTAGGCTCACCCTTATAGCAGGCAGCCAGGCCAGCCAGAGTAATCGCTAGTATCCGTGGACAGCGCCTGGTGCTGAAATGTGAAGATGGAGAACTTGAAGGAGAACGGTCATTAGCTGAAGCAAACGGATGATAGAGGAGAGACTAAAGCTTGACAGAGGACAGGCTGAAGGATTGAAGGGGGCCAGCTGGGAGAGGGTAGGCTGGGGGACAGAGGGAGCGTGGCTGGGAGAGGGCAGGCTGAGGGACAGAGGGGGGGCAGCTGGGAGACGACAGGCTAAAAGACTGAGAGAGACCAGCAGGGACAGGACAGGCTGAGGGACGGGGGGCATGGTGTGGAGAGGACAGAATGAAGAACTGAGGGGGACCAGCTGGGAGAGGACAGGCCAAGAGACTGAGAGAGAGCAGCTGGGAGAGGACAGGCTAAGAGACTGAGAGGGACCAGCTGGGAGAGGACAGGCTAAG
>JAODKL010000039.1:7237883-7251931 GCA_026780765.1 Petrocephalus schoutedeni | reverse complement strand
CGTGGTTCAGTGAAGGCACGTCCCCGGCTCTGGAGACGACCGCCAGTAGGTGTTAGGATCCGCACACCACGCACTCTGCACACGGCCCATGTGCCGATGTGTCTTCTGTGCCCCCGCCTCCCACCACAACGCCCCCCAACAAACATGACCCTCAGTTTCACCAGATTAAAACCCCAACGATTATCGGCGATGCAAATGAGTGGGAATTCATTTTGGCCAACAGATGGTTTCGCAGATAACCGCGACGGAGGAGGAAGCCGGCAGAGGGAACATCCCTCTTGTGGTGGCCATGGCAACCGGGAGCCGAGCGCTGCCGGCGTTGAGCGCCGCGCGGCAGGGCTGTCGGCCCTGTCAATCAGAGCCGAGCCGCAGAGACGGCGGTAAATTCACCACCCTGCTGCCTCTTTACCTGCATATGTACCGTAAGGGGGGTGCTCACTGCTGCTGTTTTTCTGTCCTGCTGTAAGGCGTGTCAGGCATTTCCTGGACAAATATAATCTGCAGTCAAACATTTGTTTCCAATGCAAGGGCAATGGTGTCGCAACATTCCTCTCGAACCCCTGTTCCTGCCCGTGTATCCGGAGTATGTCTGGTCTTATCATGGACCCATGCATCCATCCCTGATTCTCCTAGGTTGGGGAAGGGATGTCCAATGTACATCCCAGAAGCTACAGGCACAAGGCAGGGAATAACCCAGGACGGGGCACCATCCTATCGCAGTCATAAACCCAAGCTAGCTTCATTATGTTTAAATAAAAAGGACCAGTTATCAGGACCTTGTATCTAAACCATATAGCAGGTGCAATCTTCAGGAACAGAAAACGGAGGATAAAACTGGCAAGAAATGGCCTTAACAACAAATTGGTCAAAGAGTGGTGTGCAAATGGAGTAACTATTGATCACAATCAGAGGGAAAGGAGACAGAACAATAGTGCAGCGAGACATTAATGGATGAGGCAGCCGATGGCGGCGTGTTCGGCCCTGTCTGAGCTAATAACGGCTCAGCATGGCATCTGGGAGGAGAGGGAGTGCCAGGCAGAGTCCCTCCCGCCGTGCGCGGGGCTCACCGGAGAGGCACGGAAAAGCCCCGAAAAGCCCGCCCCCGAATTAACAGTCCCCCCCCCACCGCACACACACCCCTAGTCTGTAATTAAATTTCATACATCAATGATGAGCGACCTGAGAATTTGACGACGCACAGAGGAGCAGTGCATTGGAGGAACAGCATGCATGCACGAATGTGTGTGTGTGTGTGTGTGTGTGTGTGTGTGGATGCTCTGCCCTGTTCCCTGATGAAATGGGTTTGAAGGCTGGGGTGGTGTGACCTAGTTTAGTCGTTCACGTAAATATCTCCACTGACTCGAAGGAAAATTTAAAATAAAAACGACGCCAGCGTTTCCGGCGCGAATCTCGGGGGGGGGGGGGGGGGGGGGGGGGGGGGGGGGGCGGGGGTCGGCGTCGGGACTCTCCTCATCGGCAATTGATAGGTGGTAGGGTTAACACAACCTCTTCCTGTGCGGCGTGACCACACACACGCACGTATATCCCATAACTGGCAGTCTGGGTTAACAAAAGCTAAAAGCCAGACTAGTAAACAAAGTAAAATGAGGTAAATTTCCTCTTTCTTGCCAGGACTGGCACGAGGCTGTACATCTGGCATCGCTCGGCGTCACACGCAGGCGTCTAAATCCGCGAACGCCTATTGCTACACGCACGAGAGTGACATCGTGAGGTGGAGAGTGTGGGAGAGAGAGAAGTGAATGAGATTAAACGCGGGCCTCCACTAAACTCTTATAAATCTAAGAAAGTTAATTGCAGTTTAACCTGAAAGCAGTGAGGTCTACCAAAATCAACCTGCAACAGAAAGGACCACGGCAGAAAGAAAAAGGGATGGGAGGAGATGAAAGGACGAAAGAAGGATGAAAAGAATGTGTGAGAACCAGCAATGAAAATAACCTGGGAAGGAAAATAGCCAGTTAAGAGTGCTAATTAAGAAAGATGCAGGGACATCAGATCAAGAGTAAATTTTACCACATTAGCTGCATTGCTATTAAAGAAGTCTGATACATTTGAACATCTGAACTGGTTTCCATGGAGATTATTTACCCTGTAGAGCTGATAAGTGTCCAAGCGAAGGATGAAAAATGGAAAACTTTCGACAGATATTACGAGCCCAGCGAGTTAATCGCACTCTAAAACAGGAAGGTAATCAATAATCCCTTCCTGCAGATTCCCGAGTTTGGAACGGTGTGCTGTGTAAGGCATACCCTTTAATTAGAACACGCCAAATCACGACAATACAGGATGGCGCCGTCCCGATCTGAGCCAGTTTCCACCCCTCTGATAATTTGAATCTGTTCAACTGGAAGCTCAAGCGGAGGATGAGAAAAAACTCCACACCTGCCGCGCCACCACCCAGCGGCCCGTCTGCTGCTGCAGGAAGCTGGATCCGGCTACCCCAGGCGGTCCCCGTGCAGCGGCTCGCCCATGACATCACCCAGATGAGGAGACGGAGCTCCGCGCCAAAGAAGGGGCGGAGACGGCGGGGCATCGTCAAGGCGACGTGCCCCAAAAGCCCAGCTGGCACCCTAACCCACTGAGAAGCCGCGTCCAAGACCAGCCGCCCTTCCTTAAGACGGTTCCTCCGGGCCGATCTCTCCGCCAGAAACAGACACCAGAGGTGACCATCAGAGGGCTGGAGCAGACCGAACGGGAGTCCCCTGATTCATGAGGTCATCTCCCCTCTCTGGCTGTAATTACAGAGCTCATCCCACCATCCGGGAGAGGACTGCAGTGGGATGCACCACCCAGCACGTGCGGCACTAAGCGTGCCAGGCCATGGGGGCATAAAGGCATCTATACCATGCGTATAAACAAGGACATCTCAGCACATTCTCTGCCTTTCAGCTGGCGTAGCCGTGGGGTGCCACCCCATCCCGACCTGCCCCGACACCGGACGCCCTCACCCGCCACCACCGGCCGCCACATTCGTTTCGGGAACCTGGTGACCAGGCGCCTCCCCGCCCGTGCCTCCGGAGCAGTGCCACGGCAGACGTAGGAGTTTCAAGCAGCTACTTGGCATTCTCCGCGGCGAGCGGCTGGCATACACAGGGCAGGGTCTGGCAGGCAGGGGGACAAGAGTCGCCGCTTAAGAAAGACGTCGGGAAGCATTTAACTGCACAACGATCCCGGGGAAAGAAAACAAATTTATTTAGTATTAATGGCTCAAAAGTAAATGGATGCTCTGCTTTTCTTAATGGCTATAGAGTGGGTGGAATGGTGAAAATGTGATTTTCAGAGCCCGCCCCCCCAGGTTAAAGCATGAAATCGGCGTGCATTTGGGGAGAGCGGTGTTGTGGTGTGAAGGGGGATCTTCCCCAGCACACATCAGCCCCCAATTAGGCCAGTCGCACTTACGGCTAAAAATAGCCGAGCCAGCCAGTGTGTGCCGGCTGTGGCCCACCAGCAGAAGCAGTCTGGCTTATCGGGGAGCATTTACACACCCACCCACCCTCCCCACACTCAGAGATCGAGACACCAGATTAGGGACAAACTTCACACAAGACTGTGGAATTAATCAATCAAAGTCACTTCAAGGAAGACCGGAATAATTTACACTCAATAAAACCGCAGGAACCGGGTTATAGAAAATTGAAATATTTATGGAAGTCTTTTCAAAGGAATGGCACCAAAACAAGGCATGTAATCAATGCGAAATGGAATAATAAAAATATTAACTTTAAATGAGGACAACCTCGATTTATGAATTGAAAACAATAAAGGCTTCTTAGATTGACCCGTGGGACCTCTGAAAGTGATTTTAAAGGACATCACATAAATTCCGTGCAGCGAAACAATAAACAGACACGATCCGCGGGACAAAGCAGTTGCGTCTCTGTTTTATGCATTTGACCCAGTGCTGACTGTTGCCCCAGACTAAAGGTTTCTGAAGCACACAAAACTGCTGAAATAATTCCAGATTCTCAGAATGACAATGAGTTCCATGTAAAAACATCAAAAGCTCAAAGAAAAAGCAGTTAAAGAGCAGATTGAAAAATCTTTTTAGGATATTGGTTGAAGTTCTTGTCTTTTTTCTGAAATGTGATTTAATACAATTAAACTGTAAATCTGAAATGTGAATTGTGGATTTGTGGGAATACATTAAACGGGAAACGTCTAAAAACTGGCATGCTGAATTTCGTAGGAACATTTTGCCGATTCGAAAATCATGCTGCCTTTTGTTTCAAGGCGTCTGAAATCGGCCCAGAATGTTAGAAGTTCATTCAAATTCGAAGCGATGACCGATCCTGGCCGAGCACAGCCGCTGTGACCACGCCCCAGCCAAGACAAAAGCGAAACTCTGCCCGACCGTGGCACCGTAGTCACAGGCAGGGGAGGTACAACGGTGATGCTCTGAAAACACAGTCACAACATGGTCTTTTAGGAAATCATCTCAGATCCTATAAGACTAGAAAATGAGGAGAAAACCAGGACAACCACCAGCTTCAGCCATCAGTCACAGCATGATGCCAGACCTTCATCGCTACCGCGGTGGCATGGGTGGGTCCAGGCGGTCCTGGGCCCACCCAGGTGGAACTCAGGCCCACCCATTCAGCGTTCAGAGTGAGCGATACAGTACGATAAAACAATGCTGTCTGACAGGTATGCATCTGCATGGTTGGATCAATTCAAGGAAAAGAGCCAAATGGATCTTTCTTTTTGTTAATTTGATCTCAGTAATGTTCTCGGGTCATTTAAAAACTGACAGGAAATATGTAGTTGAGTCTGTAGTGTGATTTCGTCACCAAGTGGATTGTTATGGACCGGCCCAGCTGATTTTCTGCCCATACGCCCACATTATCATCCGCTATTGTTTCACAGTGAGAAAAAAAAACAAGTGACCGAAGTGAACAGGAAGGCATGGTGATTTTTTTCCCCGTCAGCTGTCAGTAGTATTTTCTCGTGTTTATTACTACGATTTTATACTTCTAACTACTACTTGTTTGCTTTGGCAATAAGTTATAAAAACCCTTGTGGAAGACACGACGAGAAACATTATGGAGAGAGAGGAAGAGATAATGGAAAGGAAGAGGGGATTTACGGAGGTATAAACGAGTGCAAGGGAAGAGAAACATAATGAAGTGAGGAAGAGAGTTATTATGGAAGAAGGGAGAGATTATGGAAAGGAAGAGAGGGAGAGATTTATGGAGAGATGAAGAGAGAGATTATGGAAAGGAAGGTGGAGAGAGAGAGAGTGAGGTCTAGATTAGAGTGTGAGCCCCCCCCCACTGCCGCCTGAGAGCACGCTGGCCTATCAGGTGTGGCCCTTGTTACTCGCCCAGGAGGAGCCAGCCTGGGCGGGGAGGCTGCTGTCACGCTGATGAGGACGCCCGGCCGAGAGGGAGGAAGGCGGGGATCGGAACTCCGCCGTGGGGGCCGCCACTCTCCGGCGGCGTGATCTGTTCCGGGCAGGTGGCGACTCCCAAATGCACGACATTGCCCTGTGAGGGGCCCGGGGGGCGAGCCCTACTGAAGGAGGGCATCCGGTGACAGAGCAAGCTGTATCGGACCTATAAATAGTATATAAAAGTGCACTGAAGTTTCCATCTTATCCCCGATAATCTGCTCCTCGCCGCACACAGGCCTTTCCTTCATGTTTCTGATTCCCTGGCTCACACCGCCCATCTTGTCCAGTCGGTCTCTCTCTCCCACATCCGCGGCTTCTTCGATGTTTCTCCCATTCTGGCCGGTCCCTCGCACCCCCAATGAAAATCACCCCCCCCCCCTCCCTGTGCCACATGGCTCTGTGGGATGAATTTCACAGAACTCCCTTACTCCCTGTGGAAAACACAGCAACATGTTCATAGGATGTGTCCGCATTTCTGAAAATATATCCCTGGCGTTTGAGCGTCTTCTGCCTGGGAGAGAGACCACGTGTTAAATGACCACAGAGAGCGCCGAGCCAGAAGCCCCCCATCACCTTCATATGGCGCTGGGAAACTCCGATGGCTTGATCTAAACATGCCGCGTCTTCTCTGAGATGTGTCCATGCAAGAGTATAAACAGAAATGTGCAGCAAAAATTCAGATGCATCTTGCTGCAGTAGAGATGCCATCCTCTACCCCTACGAGGAACTAGCACTATATTTTTCGGAGGAGAATGGTGCTTGAAATGTGGCTGGCCAATAATTTTCCCTCCCGCATAAGAAGGTGGAGAGACTATATGTCGTCTAGCCTGCTTTTATTACCAGAAAGGTACAGGCCTGGAATGACTGACTTGCTTTTAGGTGAAGTGGTCAGATTCCTACCTTTCTGACTGCCGTGGCGTCTGGTCACGACGGCAAGGACGAGTAAAAACAAAAAAAAACAGCGGAGCTGCTTAGAAGGACGAGTCCGTATGGAGAACAACTGGCACGCAACATGAAAAGCTGTGACTAACCGTGCCCTCTGACATACAGGCGGGCCAGACGGGCTTAAGGACAAATCACCCAGCATCGAAACACCACAGAAAACACCATTTTTACATGGGGGGTGGGGCTCAGATAGGGAATCTTATATGGCTGCATTCTCTATCTTACAGTTAGTTCCATTTCCATAGTTTACATACCTTGCACACTGAATTTTATGCGATTAAAGGGTTACTGTTTTAACAGATCAGTCCAGAAAAAGCCTGCATGCTGTATCCCATAGTATCCTTCTTTACTCTTAATCAGGGCCGGACATTAGATTCTGGTGTAGTTATTACGGCAAGCTGGTTCCGGCCCGACCCGGAGAGATCTGTCATTCAGCGGCTCTCAGAGGGCTCTTTAACCCCGGACGGCGCATTCCGCCGAGGAGGCGGAGCGTATGGCTGAAGGTCAGGATGCAGCCGCTCTTAGCGGAGGCCCAGGCGACGCGCTCGCTGGGTGGCGGGCGTGAAGCGAGGCGGGGAAAACTCAATCCACCGGGGGGGGACCTTAAGCTGTGTCGGAAGGCAGGTTGGCCATTTGAGAGGGAAAAAGGTGGAGGTAGACAAACAGAGAGTTCTGGAACGGGGGGGGGGGGGGGCTTCAGCTTCCTTTCCTTTTTTTCCTATGCATGTGTGTGTGTGTGTGTGATGATGGATGGGTTGCTGTCTTCTCCAGTGAGGGGAGACAACAGGGAGTGCCGGCGGAGGCTGTCTCTTGGCAAGAGAAGTGGGGTGGGGTGGAAATTGGAGGACCACAGTGCCCCCCCCCCCCACCCCACAAAATTAGAGGCGCAGGTGTACCTGGGTAATTATGCATGCGTGCCCTGCAGGAAGACGGAGCAGACGGACTGCTGCTCGTACGGCGGTGTATCCGAGGTGTCGACGCGGGCGGTCTGCGGGCGCGCGTCTCCCGCGCGGGAAGCCGGAAAGGTCAGCGCGCTGCTCTGACTCAGGTTTGTGCTGTGTAATCAGCGGCGTGACGCCGGCCAAGGGGCGGCCCCCGCTGCGCGATAAAGGGGGTCAAGCGCACTGCCGCCCGCGGGGCCCGCCGGCCGCCCCCGGGACGAGGAGAGCCTGCCGGCGCGGCCATGGGAAGCAGGGCGGTCTGTGGCGCTGCTTTGTGGCACAGAGGAGGGAGTCTGTGGCAGCCATTTTTATTGGCGCGCCGACATCAGGGCTGCTTTCACACGTCGGGAGGAAGGAGCAGAAGGAATGAGAGAGAGTCGTGTCTGTCCATAGAAAGAGGGAGAAAACGAGCAGTGTGTGGGCGCCATGCCCATATGAGTCTGTATACGTACAAAGACGCGCACACAAGCACACGTGTAGGCACACAGACACACACATACACACACCCACACACACACTCACTCGCTCGCTCAACATCCTTTAGACAAAAAAAAAAAAAGGCGCGGGCAGGGCTGCTTATTTCCAAAGCTCAGCACACCCATGGTTCCTCCAAACCGAAGGGACGCGCGCACACACACACACACCCACCCACACACGCGCGCGCGTGTTCCCTCTCTCGCCCTCGCAAACAGACCGTGAAGGTCGCCTGAGTGAGAGAGTGATTCAGGCTGCAGAACACAGCCGATGACACCAGCATCTGCTAACGCTCCCGTGTTCCGCTGCGGATCCAGCTCGGGTAACCCCGGGACCCGCACCGCGCTCCGGCAACCATAGCCCGGCGAGATGTGATTATCGCCATGGATCACGTTTTATTGTTTATCTATTACTTTCCTAGTGGTCCACAGAAGCCGTGCATTGCAGCAAACATACAGTTAGTAATTCTTGGACTGAATATACACCCAGCCAAATATAAAACAATGGAAATCAATAGGTATGGATCATAAAGTTCAAATACCAGTAACCTGGTTATCACAACCACAACCACAGTGGTTAGTGCTGTTGAATAAAGACTCTGGGTTCAAGTCTCCTCCAGGGTTCCATGTGTGGAATTTGCATGTTCTCCCTGTGTCATCGTGGGGTCTCCCCCAGGTACTCCGGTTTCCCGCCACAGTCCAAAAACATGCTGAGGTTAATTGGAGTTACCAAATTGCCCACAGGTGTACATGTGTGAGTGACTGGTGTGTGAGTGTGCCCTGTGATGGGTTGGCACTCCATCCTGGGTTGTTCCCTACCCTGTGCCAGTAGCTTCCGGGATAGGCTCTGGGCCCCCCTGCAGCCCAGAATAGGACAAGCGGTTACAGAAAATGGATGGAATATACACTAGTTAATTATTTTGTTCTTGTAACTTGATATAGTTTCCAATCTTTTTGTTAAAAATATCATCATTATACACTGGAAACCAAAGGATCATACAGCAGAGGGAAGGGTTACATTTTATGTGTGCTCCCTGGGATTTGACCTCACCACCTTTGTGCCGTTAGCTCCAGTGACGTGCAGCAAGGCTCGTAGGAGGTGAGGCACTGGCGCTCTCAGAACAAAAATAAAATAAAAGAAATAATACCGAGTGCTATAGTAAACTTGATTTTTTAGCCAGCGTACCAGCAATAATAATCCTGTGGGCTCATGCGTGCCCCCTTCAGTGAGGCAGAGGTACTGGCTGCCTCACCTCCTGCTTTTTCACTGCGGTTTTATCAGATCAGCAGGACTAACTTCATATACACATACGGGAAATGCATGAGCTATTTATGGAAAGTGCAGACATAAAATATAAAATATTGGTGTACAAACATGACATATGACATTCAGTGAGAAAGCAGACGGCGCGCACTTGGTGGGGTCAGTGAGGGAACGCGTTCTGTGAGATAAGGCTCCACCCATCACTGCCACACCTTGGGCGGCTCCTCTCTATCTGAACGGGAAATGCGCAAATTCAGCAATTTTGATTTAAGAAATTGATTTAAATGATTGGAATCACACAAAATTACATTTATGGCTCTGCCTCACCTACCTCCCCTGACCGCTCGTTCCCGGTTAGCTCAATACCATACTTGCTGATTTACAGGAAGTACTCCCAAAATAAAGCATTCCGGAAACATACAAGTTTCTGATTGGTTCACTTTCTGTATTGCTCTGTGTCCCATAAGGAAATCAGGCATCCTTCAGACCTACACCACCTGCAAAATGCGACAGATGAAAGTGTCTTGCCCCTAATTAAACGTGTCAGCCATGGCTGGAGAGGGACTGAGACCCTTGAAATCACCAGGCTGTCCCTTCTCACCTTGATTCTCCATCCTTCCACCTCGGAGTGGCTTCCTCTCTGGGTCAGTGTCAGACGCATCAGGAGAGCTTCAGAGGTGTGATCTTAAAGGGCGACGATGGGCCGTACATGCAAGTGTTTCCTCTCAGAGATGAAAGGGGGATTCCTTAAATGAGCCTTTCAGATGGTGGGGCTTTTTATCCCCCTGCTCAGAACATGCAAGGTCCACCTCCCTTGTGATGCACTAAGGGGCTTAAAGCCGTCAGCACCACCTATAGTCCTAAATTCACTGCTGTCCCTTACTTCATCATTAAGTGTCCTCATGAACTGCTGTTAAGCCATCAGCTAGATATTACCTTCCTATTGTCCTCATGCCTTAAGAAACCAGCTGGACCATATTCACCATATTCATATTCCATATTCAGTGCTGTCCTTTACCCCATCAGCTACACCTTGCCTCATTCACTGCTGTCCCTTACTCCATCAGCTACACCTTACCTCATCCACTGCTGTCCGTTACCGTAGCAGCTACGCCTTAATTCATTCAGTCTTGTCTCTTACTCCATTAGCTACACCTTACTTCATCCACTGCTGTCCCTTACTCCATCAGCTACACCTTAGCTCATTCACTGCTGTGCCTTACCCCAATCAGTTACACCTTACCTCATTCACTCATGTCCCTTACTCCATCAGCTACACCTTACCTCAATCACTGCTGTCTCTTACTCATCAGCTACACCTTACATTTCTATCACCCAGAGTTACTGCTGTTACATATCTCATCAGCTACACCTTTCCATACTTTTTCTGTCATTCAGTGCTCTTCTTGAAGCCATCTGCAACACCTACCCGTCTCATTTTTCTCTTTCACCACTGCTCCTTAATAAATCAGCTACACTATACCATCCTATTGACCTCATTCACTGCTGTGATTTACTATATCAGCGACACCTTACCACAGTCACTGCTGTCCCTTACTCCATCAACTACACCATATCTCATTCACTGCTGTGCCTTACTCCATCGAGCTACACCTCACCTCATTCAATACTGTGCCTTACCCCAATCAGCTACCTTACCTTTCTATCACCCAGAATTACTGCTGATACATATCTCATCAGCTACACCTTACCATGTTTTCTGTCATTCAATGCTCTTCTGAAGCCACCGAAACTCCTAGCCTTCTCATTGTTCTCCTTCACCACTGCTCCTTAAAAATCAGCTACACTATACCATCCTATTGACCTCATTCACTGCTGTATAATACACCATCAGCGTCCCCTCATTCACTGCTGTTACTTATGCCATGTGTTACACTCTACCTTCTTACTGTACAAATTAACTGCAGTTCTTGTAGCCATCAGCTTCACCTTACCACCCTATTGTCCTCAGTCAGTGTAATATTCTTCCTAACATCCTCATTTACTACTATTCCTTAAGTAATAAGCTACACCGTACTGTACCGTATTTCCAATTGCCCTCATTCCATGTTGTTTCTTAGAGCATCGGCATGGTGTTGACCTCATTCACTGCTTATTTACAGGTCATCGGCAACTCTATGCCTTTCTATTGTCCACATTCACAGCTCAGACATTAGTTACACCCCAAGAAAGTGTTCCTTACCCCATCAGCTACACCTTACCTTCCTCCTCAAGCCATGCAGCCGTTGCCCTGATTCATTGCTGTCCCACATAGGAAGACAAGTCTGAACCGGATACGGGCGAAAATGTTGTTCAGAAATCACCACAGGTTCATAAACTGGATCTGGCCTGGTGTCTCTTTGCACAACGGACCAATACTGGTCCGAATCCGTTTTCTGGATTTGAGTCAGATAAAGGCCATATCTGGTCCAGCTTTACTTTGAATTTTACCAAATCTGGCTCGTATTTGCAACAGAATTTCAAAAGTTAGATTGAGATCTTGTCCATATGTGGCTCAGATTAATTTTTCTTTCCAGACTGACTGCTGACCAGTACGTCACCAGCTAAACCATACCTTCCTCTTCCTCATTCACTGTGGTCCTATTGTCTTCATTCACCTCTCTGCTTTCAGCCATCAGAAATATTTTACCATTCTGTTGTCTAGGCCCCACACTATAATTACGTTATCACATAATATACAACCTTGATATTGGCAGATTGTCTTTACATACGTATTAAGCGTTTACATAAGATTGAATGGCATCAATATTTTAGCCCATCGCACTGCTTCTGTCCTCTAGTCTGCTCTCTGTACTGCAGAAGCTACTCAGGGCTGATTTCAAACTTACATTTTATAGGCCGGGCTTTCTGCCATCCTGAATGTTCTTACCGTAGAGTGCTGTAGAACAAAGCTGCTCTTAAAAGTCACATTCATTTAAGTGTGGTGTGGATGCTATAAGAATAAATAAGATAATAACTAATGAAGATACCCCTAGAACTAAACTAGGGATTTAAAATAAGAATTAAAAATAGACCTAATATAAAAAAATCAAACCAATAACACTGGTGAAAAACATGCAGGGATACATGGTGTTGCCATAGAAACACATTTTATTTCAGTTTGCAGTTTTCTGGGAGAGTTTATAATCCTATAGTAAAGAATAATATTAAATGCCGGTATTTACAGAATTTCTTAGTCAACCATTCTTCAAGTCTGCTAGCCTTTTTTGTTATCAATCTGATCACGGAGGGTAGAAAAGGTGTCCATATACAATCTTTGGCCAGACAGCTTTCCCTCATACTTTTCTCCTGGCCAATGAACAATCAAGGTTCATTTGCGTCACTGCGTGAAGCCACTGCGTGGAGCCAGTGCGTTGTAATATTTTTTGAGTGTTGTACATGAGAAATCTCCACACAAGTGCCTTTGTGTTATGTCCAGAAACACTCTGAAAGGAGTCCTACACTGAAACTTCAGCCCATTTTCCCCACTGCAATACAACTGTACTGAGACACTATGCACTTTGGTGATGTATGCTGACGTAAGACGCGAAGTGCACAAGTGTATGAGAAAAGCTCAAGTGCGTGGGGATTTCTTGAAAACAATGGGACACACTTCATATCTGAAGAGGTAAACAAGAGACACTCCACAAGTATGTTGTGTCTGGGGTTGTCGTTCACTGTAGCCTAGGCTTTGCAGACGTTCGTTAATCAACTTAAATTGAAACTTCTTCAGAGGCACGTTGGACCCTGATTAGCCGGCAGACTTACCCGAGTAAACATTCAGTGTAAACATTATATGTCACTTAGTGGTCAATAGACTTTACCAAAGATCGCTTCCAGTGTGGATGAAGTGGACATTAAGCATGCTGTACGCGGCTTATTTGAGGACACTCTTGGATATTTGTGCTAAGAGCAAGTAAGCGTGGTAGTATGTAAGTGCGTCCTTGGTGGGGCACATGTGAGGAAAACTCGCTGTATGTTTCTTTTAGCTGTGGTTGTTACTTATAGCTAGCTTACAGCAAATATGTTGTCACTTTTCACTGTTTGTTAAGAAAGATCCTAACCATTGCAAAACTGGGTTGGCAGTCTGTCAAGTAATGAATGACTCCCTATACCCCTGTGTCAAATGTTTAATATTTAGTGCTTTTTTTTTAATCTACTTTTGGTAAATTTATATTATTATTTGTATTGTATTTATTAAGGATATTCACATGACATTCCAGTCTGAATATTGTGAAGAAATAAAAGTTCATTGCTATTTGGAGGAGTGTATTATTTAGCATCATTATGCTATTATATTATATCAGTGGTATAAAATGGTGGTAAAATGACAATAATATCATTTATAGCAATTATTAATTGGCCGGTATATTGTCTAACAAAAGTAGTTATGGTGACCGACCTACATTAGTCCTGATCCACTCCTGTTCCTAATGCCATCAGCTATGGTTTACCTGCCCGTCGCCCTGATTCACTGATCCTTCTCGTGGCAACTGCTACACCAGGGGTGTCAAACTCCAGTCCTGGAGGGCCAGAGCCCTGCACATTTTTGGGTTTACCCTCGCTTAAAAGACATGATTCAACTCCTCGCAGCTCCTTGTGCTAATTACCACGCAGCTCTTCAGCTCAATCGTTTGCGGTGGAACAGGGAAAGAACTGAACTACACAGGGCACCAGCCCTCCAGGACTGGAGTCTCACACCCCTGAGCTACACCATTCCCTCCGCTTTCTCTCCTGTTTTGTCCACATTCACTGCACTTCATTAAGCCATCATCAGCAGTGCCTCTCCTCATTCCCTGATTTTCATCAAGCAATTAGCCACACCTTATCTTCTTCTTGTCCTAATTAACTGCAATTGCCAAAGCTGCGAGCTACACCTCAGTATCCTTGTGTCCAAAACCACAGATGCTGCTTGTGCCATTAGGTATTCCAGTCCTGGATGGCCGTGGTCCAGCACATTTTGGTGATTTCCCTGCTCAGAAACACCTGGTTCACCTCACCAGTTAATTGTCAGGTTT
>JAODKL010000039.1:7124999-7155533 GCA_026780765.1 Petrocephalus schoutedeni | reverse complement strand
GCTAACGCTAATGCATCACGTTAAATTTGTGGCTCCCCTCTTCATTTTGATCTTCCTTCGGCCCGAGGTGTCCTCCTGGGTCGATTGGCCCCGCTTCCTTTGCAATCTCCCAAAAAGAAAGGAACCCACCATGAGTAAACACGTCAAAAAATAGCAGGCAGAGAAGGAAATATCAAGTTTATCGTTAATATTTCCCCTTCTTAAATGCAGTTAGCAGTATCTAATCACATGATGCTATAATATTAAAGGGAGGCTCTCCTCCGAATGTCCCTCCCTCGCGCTTACATAAAGGACAAGGGCGATTTTTCTGAAGATCAAGGTTAGCTTTGGAATGTATAATCACAAGGTTAACTAGGGCCTCTATAATTTTCTGTTCATCACGGCCCTTTATTTTAATTTAAAGATATCGGGTGATTGATCCATCGGTCAGCAGGCATTTCTTCTCAATTAATATTGTTACTTGTGCCAATACAAGCAGAGGGATCTTGATCAATTGTGTTCCTCTCCACCTGAACTATGTGATAAAAATCAAATAGCCATCGACTGCGGGCCATCGATTTCCTCTGGCTTTTGCACTGCACTTTCTCCTCATTCATCTCCCGCTGTTTTCTGGTGACTGTTAGCCCAGCTTGGGATTGCTGCTTTTAAAGAACCACCCCCCCTCCCCCCCCCCCCCCCCAGCACTCAAGGTCAGCTTTAATCAAGCTCAGACACCGTCTCTGGCTTGCCGCAGCTCCTCATACAAGCCGGAATTCCTCCAGCTGTTACTGGGACAGTATTACCGTGTTGCTTCACCCTGTAGGAGAATCTGCGTGTCTATCGCTGCAGCTGAACCCTTCTGCACAGAGCCAGCACTGAGCTCTTGTACAGAGAAAAAAATCCTTGTTCAGACTATTAGGAAAATTGTATTTCTTGGAAGGTCCTCCTGTAGAGCAGCTCATTTCGAGCCCTATTGTGGAACTAAGGAATGTCAAAGAGTCCCTGAGCATAGAGGATGATGCATCCATCCATTGCCAGATCCAGGATCGCAGCCAAGGGTCGCAAGGAGCCTAATTTCTGTCTCTGATGATCAGTTTTCATTTACATTGTTAATACGAAAGGTGCTTTCAGGGCCTTCAGGGCTTCGCCAGACCATGAGAGCTCTGTGTCCCGTCATACGCTGTCTCCCGGCTTTCAGTCACTATTCCTGTTCACTGCTGTTACCCTTTACTGCTGTGTGTCAGTTGGTCAGTTAGTGGATTCCCAGCTTAGCACCATGCGGCAACTACATCGGCAAGGGCACTACATAAAAAACAAAGGGGGTTGAATCGAACCCAATTCTTGCACAAGTGAGTGGTAAAAGGAGAGCTTCTTCGTTCCTGATATTGCTAATTAAAGTAGCAGTGACTTGTGTATGCATTTCCCCTCGCTCCTGTTTATGAGGGTACATCAAAATGTCAATTTTAATGAAACATCTATAAACAGGTTATGGGAAAGGAGACTGCTATCTGTCCCCTAAATGTGCGCCAACCCTCCCAACCCCCCGCCACTGTATATCTCTCATATACATTTTATATTGTCTCATATCAAGTGGTCGGAGTTATGTCCTTTTTAATTTCCCAAATCGTCAAAAAGCTATCATTAAAAATATAATAGAGCATTTTACTGTCCTTTGATGAATTGCCTTTCCTGTAATTCTAGTAAATTTAACTGTGCGTTGAGCACGAATGCTGAAGTTATGCAAAAAATGTGCTGGTATATATGCACCTTTAGAAGCAGATTGTATGGGCTGGCACTAGCTATATTTGGCATGTAGCTACTGTGTGAAATAGCTACTTAGCGTCTGCGTCATAGGTGATTGTAGACCCTACTTTGGGGGAGGGGAGGGGGGGGTGCTTCTGCCACCATATGTTTTATCGCTGAATTCATTTGTAAATCCATTTGGCGCGTTTTCATTTCACTCCCCCCACCTTCGACCCTGCTCAGGGCTGTGCCCCCCCCCAGTTGTGAAATCCTAGAATTGCACTGGTCTGGATTACAAGCTGATGCCGCTAACACGTCCCACCACAGGTGAGGAAGGACGTGGGCCGAGCAGCCGCCCGGGAGCTTCTCGCTCAGGTGTTTAGCAATGGTGACTCACTAGCTGCGCGTCTGGCAGCACACGCTCACGCCTCATGCCCGGATCGATGCGACCGGTGAATCCTTTTAATGAACTGAGGGATTCGACGCCAATCCTGGACAGTGGGACTGATCACGGCATCAGGCTCCGGGACTGATTCATGCTATAAGCTGCAGTGAGGCCCCTAATACTATCGGAGGATGCCCGTCGGGGGGGGGGTGGTCGATGGTTTTCTCTGTATGGTTGTTGTGTTTTATGTCTATGGAGCACGGATCAGCGTAATCCACAAATAAATGGCATGAGCACGGGGAAGCCCGGTCGGGCAAATCCCACTTTAATATCACAGAACTTTGGGTTGTGTTTTTCTCAGGGCACTAAGCAGTGCTACCGCCTAGATATGTTTATAAGAACATTGATCCCTCCATCTTCCATTGTGGGCTAGAGCCCCTCACAGGGAGGACAAGACATGGAACATTCTGGACAGGATGCTAGTTCATCACAGGACACACACTAAGGTTTAGAGATACCGAGTGCCGCATGTTTTTGGACCATGAAGACACATTATACACATTATAATCACGTGTATTATGCATTACGAATGTTCTACGAAGCTCTCATCTATGATGCACTATAGATATCTTCATAATGCAGTATAAAGCATCCTTAATTCTAATACTGATCACTATAATGCATTATGAAGGTACAGTATTTATAGTGCATTATAGATGAGACCTTCATAGAACATTCATAATGTGTTACAACAAAATGTTACCGATGTTTTCAATAAACTAAGGTAAGAAGCAAGTGTTAAGTTTAAGGTGAATTATTGACTCTTCATTAGTAATGTTTTTTTTTCTGGGTCTGCTGTAGAAGAATGTTGTGCTCCCCCGTGAAGTTGATGAATGCAGAAGCAGAATGCTCCCTGCTCAGGCTGCCAGCACCTCACGGAGCCCGCAGGACGGATTCTCCACTGATTACACCATAAATCTTTCATGTCCTAGTGTAGCCATGCAACTTTGCTTAAGTGTCTCTTGCTCCCGCTCTGTTTTCGAATGCATATTACTCCCTGAGCTTAGACGGCTCTCACCTGCAAGGTTACCTGAGGCCCTCAACACCGGGTCTCAGCCCGCCCTGTTCACAGGCGAAGGACAAGACCCCATTACTGCCATCAATAAAATGAATGTCAGTAGCATGGAGAGTGCCCCGACATGCTGACGGAAATGCGACTCTCGTCTGACGCGAGCTATTTACCGAATCCAACTTCAAAACAAGGATGCATCACCTTTTCCTGGGATCCGGCTTGGCGAGTTAAACGTGTTGCCATGTGAAAGCGTTTGTTAGGCGTGCGTACAAATGATCACTAAGGTCACCAGTTCAAATCCCATGGCCGACACAAGCAAGTCAGCATTGGACTCTTTAGCGAGGCTCTTAACCCCAATTGCCCCAGGGACATGATCATGCTTTCTAACATATATGTCACTTTGGATATAAGTGTCTGCTAACTAACTACATTAATGAGTGAGGTGCAGGCAGCCTGGCGATTTTGGCTGTACCGGGCTGTAGACAGTGGAAGCCATTATTGCAACAAGGAATACTGTAGCAATCTCTTGTATCCCCTCATGGCAAATACTCCCAAGTGTATTCACCAAATCTCTCATAGCTACAGCTCTAAAGGGGGTCATGTGACCATCCAGCTATTGCATTGTGGTCGCCAACGACTATATTTAAGCTTGTGGCTTGTTTTGGCAGTCTCCGCAACCTAATTTTATATGAGATGCTTCGTCTTAATTAGCAATTTCTGATGTACTGTCAACTTAATCGAATTATTAACTAATTAAAAGAAGGTACTGAATATCGCATTTGTATGCAAGGGGCTGCAGTAGGTGACGACAACAATGTTGAATCAGTGAAACACATTTACAGAACAGTTACAGTGTGACAGTGTGATTTGGATGACATTATGAGCTTGCTGTTGGGGAAACTTGGCGCTAAAAGACAGCTGATCCGTGAATAGTTATAGGAACAATGAGTCTGAATTGGGAATTAGGGTTGCATGACCATGGTATTCAGTTGGAGTTTGAGCACCCAACTGGGTGATATGAAAAGGGTTTTCACCTGCTGAAATCTGAAACCTCTGACAGACCACATTAAATGCCAACAAATAATTTCCCAGTTGACATTTATTCAGTGGAGACTTAGGCCTGCCACCCTACTCTGTTCCCCGCCCGTGTCCTCTATGACGGATCGGACATCGTGGTCCTCAGAGAAACTCTCCTTCAGAAGTTATTGGCATCGTGAACAATGAGCCGGTAATTCATGGACACTGTCGTGAGGGGGGGCGGGGGGTTCTTGACATTGGCTGTAAAGCATTATGATTGATCGCGGGGGATAAAGGCATGTTCAGTCATCACTGTATAATGTCTGTTGCATGCGCGCACACACACCACACACACACAGAGGCACATGCACTCTTGCATACGCCCAAGGTGCTCGGTGACTCGAACCTTGCATTGTCCTGCCTAAATTATTTCATGCACGGCTTTAATGGACAGTATATCATGCTTAGTGTCGGCTGAGGCTGCTCCTGAATGGTGACCTTTATGCCGATTCGGATTTTACCTCTGATGTAAATCACAGATATGAATGTGACAGCAATGAGAGGAGCCATTGCTTCCAGGCTCTCACTCCATCCTTTATTTATCAACAGCTTGTAGCTACGTCGAAAACAACTCCGCCACACTTTTGTATTACTCACTTTCTTTTTTAACTTGATGGTAATCTAATTTCACTACCGAGTGTGTCCAGATAAGCTGTAAATCCGGACATTCCGATGACCTTTCAAGTTAATCGCTAGACGTCGTGTTGAATACTGTTATCGGAAAACAGCCGTTTTTTCTGTTTCCGGCCAAATATTTTTTCGGATGTTTTTATACGATGTGGAATGTTTTCTGATGTCCGATGTCCTGTGGAAATGTTCGCGAGGGTAATGTCCAGTCGCAGATGAGGTCCCTGTGCTCTATGCGAATGCATGACATACAAACATGACTGACGGAGGACGGGGAAGCATCGCGCCGTCGCGCAAAGGCCGCTCGGTGGATGCGGATAACATGCGGCTTTGCATCTCTCGTTGTTCGTCACAGAACGTGTCGCGCTGTAAAGTCTTGCCTATTGATCCAACTGCTGCATTGCACTAGTGCTCCTGTGAATTTGCACCTACCTACTTTCGTTGCCCGCACATGAAAACATTCCACCTTTCTTTTTTGTATGAAAACACTCCGCCTTCAGATTGCCTTTCTTTCTGTATGATAGCATTCCGCTTCTCATTGATCTTTTTTCGTGTGAAAGCATTCCGGCTTTCATTTGTCTTGCTTTGTTTCAGACCGGAGTGAGACGTCTGAGTCTTTGGCTTTTCCCTACGCTCGCTGCTCGTCTGATTTGTTAGCTTCTCTCTTTCCTTCAGGACACTTTAACATGTCGAGTCTGTTGTGTTGGAAAAATTATTCTATATGATTATGCAAGCCTTTTGCAGTTGAAAGATCAGATCTAACCCTCATCTTATGTAAAGAATACAGCATATGTGCTCTGGAAAAAAAATCATGCTTTTAGAATTTTATTTATTCTAGCTAGCCTTTTTGTGGTATATAGTGGTATCTGTTTTTTTTAAGCGGTGTCTGTACTCTCAGCATGGATTTGCAGAGAGTACAGTGTGGGCTTGTGTTGAGATAAAGGATCGGGTACCATGTCTGTGTCCTCTGGATGGCTTTGAACCACATCTGCAAATAAGAAGAACTTAAGAACGCTTAGTGTGTCTGCGTGAAGTTGCATCCTTTACGTTCATCCCTGTTTGCAGCAGTGGAGGTGGGCTGACTGTCTAACTCATCATTCTCCTGTTCCGCTAAACATTCTCTCCCTCTCCCTAATATCATTCTGTGAGATTCTGGCCCTTCCCTTTATATAATCAGTAGATGGACGGTTTTATACAAGTGTGTGTCCATCTAACTGACCTGATGGTTCCCAGCACAGGCTTTATTTTGCTTCACGATCTGCAGTTGGCTGTAAATCCCTAAACCTCTCTGTGTGAGGCGGCTGAAGGCTCAGCTGCATCTCCATCCCGAGGCCTTGCTTATAAAATCGATAAGTGGCTGTGAGCAAATAAAGCCAGTAGCTTTTTCCACTAGTGAATTATTATTATTACCATCATCCATCCGTCTTCTAGGCACTTATCTTGGTCAGGGTTCTGCATGGGGCCGGACGCTGGGGTACACTGTGCTGGTGATGCCAGTCCATCACAGGTCACTTACATATACAGTACGCACAGTCACAACTGCGTGCTATGCAGATTTATTATTGGTATTAGGTAGTGTGGATATTTACTACGCTCACCTGTCCTTCTCTACTAGAAACTACGCCTACTGTCCCTCCCTAGTAGTAACTATGCTCACCAGTCCCTCCCTAGTAGTAACTATGCTCACCTGTCCCTCCCTAGTAGTTACGCTCACCTGTCCCTCTCTAGTAGTAACTACGCTCACTGTCCCTCCCTAGTAGTAACTATGCTCACCAGTCCCTCCCTAGTAGTAACTATGCTCACCTGTCCCTCCCTAGTAGTAACTATGCTCACCTGTCCCTCCCTAGTAGTAACTACGCTCACCTGTCCCTCTCTAGTAGAAACTACGCTCACTGTCCCTCCCTAGTAGTAACTATGCTCACCTGTCCCTCCCTAGTAGTTTCTACGCTCACTTGTCTCTCTCTAGTAGAAACTACGCTCACTGTCCCTCCCTAGTAGTAACTATGCTCACCAGTCCCTCCCTAGTAGTAACTATGCTCACCAGTCCCTCCCTAGTAGTAACTATGCTCACCTGTCCCTCCCTAGTAGTAACTATGCTCACCTGTCCCTCCCTAGTAGTTTCTACGCTCACCTGTCCCTCCCTAGTAGTAACTACACTCACCTGTCCCTCCCTAGTAGTTTCTACGCTCACCTGTCCCTCCCTAGTAGTTTCTACGCTCACCTGTCCCTCCCTAGTAGTAACTACACTCACCTGTCCCTGTCCCTCTCTAGTAGTAACTACACTCACTAATATCTATGCTCACCTGTTCCTCTGTATTAATAACTATGCTCACTCTTTCCATGGTAGTAATACCTATGTTAATAGTAGCATTTTGGCCTGAATATTAGACCAGCCAAATCTTATCTTTATAAACAAGAAAATATAAGAAGTTAACCATATCACTATAAAAAAGCAACCACAAGCAACTGTCTTACAACAAGTGTGTTAAACAAACATTCTAATAAACAAATGTATTATTTAGGGAGAGGGAAAACAAACAGTCAATATTACAAGCTCCCCAACTCGAGAGTCTCAATCGGGGACCCTTGACAGGGGAAGCACCGAAGTGGTGATCATCGCTCATATGACGTCATATTACTAAAATGATGACAATTCAGTCGATTAGTATATATGATAATTTATAGCATTTACTGTTGTGTACTGTGTGCGTATAATGACATTTAAACTCTAGCCTTCGAAGACGGTCTTGATTTTTTAGATGTCATTTTTTGGAAAAGCCACTATCGTATATTTAGGCTAATATGGTAATAACATAGTAATAACATAGACAGATGGTATTCTTAGCCCAGGTTCTATTGAACCAGTATCAGAATGTATTTACTGATGGAGACTGAACAAATACTGTATGCTATGGATGTCTGCAAAACACTGTAAATGTACATGTCAATCTCTGACTTCTTGTGGTATAGTTGATGTACTCTATATGTTTAGGCCTCACATCCAACAGCAGGAGATGGTTCTCGGCCCCTTTTTATGCTGCATACAGTTTCCTTTCCCCCGAGAAGGTGAGTATGAATAAAAGCAGCGGCGCTGCCACACCTCCGCGTGGCACGTGGCTCTGCTTACTGGCCTCGGAGGACGAGTCTCTCACAGCAGGCTAATTGCTGCTTCCGTTTCATTTAGGAGGTCCAGAGGTCCTGAGTGGTTTCCAGGTCTTGATGAATTCCTTTCCGTATTTCCCGAAGAATTATTTTTCAGTTTGAGCTTAATCAGAATGCAGAGGCCTCTGCGTAATTGTACATAAGAGGACCCTGCCATCTCAGGGGGTAAATTACTTTGCCGATATGAAATGATTGGTATCAGCTAATGGCATAATGTTGCCAGTGTAGATCGAAATATATACAGTACATGCACATAGACATTCAGGCATGGATATTAAAAATGCAGAAGATTAATGATGTGTAAAATGAGGGGTTGATCTCATTTATGTACAGCCCGCTTTCATTTTCTTTTTCTACATAATCAGAAATACAAAACAAAGCTGAAGGTCTTTATTTAGCACTGAGAGGTGAGGTCGTTTACCGCAAATAACGCAGCATTTACAAAAGGCTCAGTTATGAGTACTTCCTATGATTCTGTAAATGCCAAACAGAGACAGAATAAAAGCTAAGAGCATTAGTTAAATCGTGCTCATTTGTACCCGGCAGATGGAAAACCTTCCCCCATCAAGGTCGCCCTAATGGAGCACTGAAAACAGGCCTGTCCCTGGATGCCCACAAAACCTCTGTCTGGGGGAATGATAACTAGTTTGTGGTGTCCACTGTCGGAAGTCCTCTGCTGAGATATTGCAGTAGAACACTGTGCCCATTTTAGATACAAAGTGGGGGTTCTTGGTTTCTGCAACGAGAGCCATTTGCAGGAAAACTAAGCCGTGGTCGTCTGCATATAAAGGACGCGGCAGAGCTGGTGTGGCTCATCAGGAGGGACCAGGAAAAGGGGCCAGTTGGACTGCATACTTCTACCAGAAACCATTGAGTTATATCATGCTAATGATTACACACATTCTGCAGTATCAGAATTACAATTAAAACGCAATGAAGTTAAATGAAATTGACCTAAATTATTTCTGTGTTTCATTGCTTCCTCGAGCACCACAATCGCTATTATTATTAATTTTTTTTTATTTTTTAATTAAGATTTTGTACATTTTTCGTAATATGGAGCCATTTAATAATGCAATTAAAAATCCCCTGGCAAGGCTGCTGTATCCAGGAAAAGGGTGGCAAAATGAAATCCTATAGCGGTGCAAGTGTACCGCGATAAAGAAATTGAATCTTTGTATGCATGTAGGAACGACCTTTTAATTCAAATTACAAGCATCTGGAGGTGCTCTAAACCCGTGTTTACCACCACGTGCCCGCGAGATGCGAACACCTGTGACATCACAGCCTGCATCCCAATCTCACTGCATCACACCACTAAATTAAGTGAATTAAAGGCGAGCGGGTCTATGAGCCTCGTATCAAGGGCTTAGCCAAAATGCAAAATTGAGAAATACTACATAAATATTCATATAATATATTGCGGTTAAGGGTGAACATCATGTTTGGCGCGATCATTTAACCTGGTCCAGATTATTTATAGCGAAATGTGAACAGGAGAGTGTGAAGCCTGTATAGCGCGCATGAAGTGCAGCCCCATGTGGCTTTTCCCATCATCCTTTTCATCCTAAGAGCGATCATCTGTACATATCTAAGCGGCACGCAATAGTCCTGACCCAGTTTCATCTCGCAGGACCACGCGAGTGAAACGAAAAGCGTCTCAAATTTTCTAATCGCTTGAAAGAACAGAGAACCACAACCAGCGACCGTGAACGGGGGATCACACAGTCGGCAGACCAGAATCGGCAGGTATGAGTCCGGCCCGCCGAGCGCAAACAGAAGGCAAATGGTGACCACCCAGCTGATTTCAGTAAAGGTGCCGTTTCAAGTGAAGACTGTGGCATATAGAGAATAAAATAAGAAAATTGCTGCAGCTATTTTCATGTTTATCTTCATTCACAGAGCTTAATAATGCTTTAAAGCAGGGGTGGAGTATAACACAACCAGCTTCCTACCAGATGATAACAAAAGATCTCCTTGGAGCAGAAATCACAGCCACAATTTGCCAGTGTTGTATGATTATTTTGGAATAAAAACACATTTATCATTATATGTCACCACATTTTATTTCTTTCATCTGGATACTGTGTATGAAAAATTCTGAACATTCTGTGTCTTTAGGATCTGAGCCCGACCTTCACAAGACAGCACCAGGGGCAATGGGCTGTATCTACCCAGAACACCAGCCAATGTGTGTTCGCTGATCCAGAGGGTCAGCAACTGTAGGACATGGGAGTGTGAGCAGTGCCGAAGTGTTGTATGGCCTAAAGAATTATGTTCTACGCTGGAAGCCTGAAACTCAGTTTGTGGGCTGTACATAGTCAGAGGAAAGGAGAATTTGTGGTTGGATCTCAGGTTTTTCTGTTCCACTTTAAATTATAAAAATATGCACACAAAGATGGCTTTAGCTGTCTCGTCTACCCGTGTATCTGCTTTAAAAATCTCACAGAAGGTTTAGTCACAAATGTATGTGTGTTTGTGGTTTGTGTGTGCGTATATGTGTGGGTTTGCATTTATCACATTGTAAACCTAAACCATAAAAACCTGTGAATGCAATTCATCTGTCTATACATCCATTTGCTTTGGCTTACCCTTTTCAGGGTCACGGAGCCTATCCCGGAGACTACGGGCACAAGGCAGGGAACAACTCAGGATGGGGGCACCAACACACATACTGTATATATTTATGTGCATGTGTATATATCTATATATATATATATATATATAACGTTAGTAAAACCTCACTTCATTTGGTCACTTCCACGGTTAGTGGTGACACAAATTCAAATACAAATGTTAATTCTTTGTTAGAAAGTTATTTTAACATTAGATTTTTTTAATGTTTTGCACAATAAATATCAGTCGCACGTATAGTGCTAATGGTAATTAAGTACTGCTTGAATTGATTAAACTGTAGCACTGAGCTGTAATGGATGCCACCTGATGCGTGGCTCAGTAACGGCTCGGTGCTACGGCCCCGACTGGCGTGGAGAAACGGGCGGTCGCAGCCCTGACAAATCCACCGCTTCCAGCTGGAAGACGCTCCCTCCAGTGCTGGACCCCATTCTCTCAGTGCGGCTGCCGTCCAGGAGAAACCCGCTCATGTGCTCACTTGATAATGTAATCTCTCAGGCCGACACATTAACTCACATAACCCAACATGACAGGTCCTTTCAGTGTTTTTTCAACCGTTGTCCTTCGTAAACAAAACATAATGGTGTTTTTAGGCCCGTGGAAATGATAGCGGATACACTGGGCTAATGGAGTGCCCTCGCAATGTTAGACTAATAAGACTCAGGTCTTCTGGTGGTCAGCAGTATCTTTCTAGAGCCTCCACAACCTCATTACCAGGTTCTTTAGCTCAATGAGGGCCATTTAGCTATGTGGCTGGGTGAGCTGACCTCACTCATTTGGGGCAGGAATTCATCAGCTTTTCTTAAAGTGCCTTAACAAACCCTCTTCATTATGGAAAGCAGATTCGCGGGGCCCAGGGAAGGGCGGACGAAAGGGGGCGATTTTATTGGGCACCCGCTGACAGGTAGGCAAGCCAGGCATAAAGCAAAGACACATCCAGCTTGCGTAAATGAACAGGACGTAAACCTGGCCAAAGCCGGAGACCCGTTTCTGAACTCTTGCTCTGAAACTCACAGAAAAAGCACACTTTTAATAATTTGGGGTTAATTAGAGCCTTAACAAAGGCCCTGGTTCCAATATTGCTCCCTTCCCTGAGACATCCATGCCATCTCCCAACTCGCACTCACATAGAGGCAGGTGTCTAACTCCAAGCTGATTAGAAGGAAACGTAAATGTACAAGCAGTGATGGTGTCCAATACCTGGTGTTTCCAGGGCTGCGGGTTCAAATCCCATGGAGGTTTCTTTGATTGTTTATCTGTGTGCAATGCATTCTATTCCTTATGCTCAGAGGAGGATAGTTCAGGTCCAGAAAGTAAAAATCCAGACCAATGTTTTATTTCAACCAACCAGTTGAGTATAAAGAGTCACAGTCACAGAGTACTCAGCTAGCTGGTTGAAGCAAATTCTCGGCCTGGATTTGTTCAGGACCTGAACTATCTCTGCTTATGCTGTCTGACCAGGATAATTAGTTAGAAAGTAGATGGATGATATATTTTTAAAGTCTTGGAATATTTGCGGTGCTGATTTCCTTCCAAATGCTACTGATAATAAATATCGGTAATGTTTGCCATGGAGCAAACTGTTGTTGGGAGCAGAAAAGGGACGTGTGAGGGGAAAACAGAATGGCCTGGGCCTGGTATTCCCAGTCGGCCAGAGCATTGAGATGCAGACATAAATTCCACCAGGGCGGCTGAACGCTCCGTCCTCAGCTGCATGCTCAGTAGCCGCCACTTCATCCCACGCTAGCTTTTCCGCCGGCTGCTTTGCATTAGCATTTGGAAAGCTGCAGGAGCATTGGGAAACTCCAATGGCATACAGGTCAATTCAAATAAGCCGAGTGGGATGTTTAACCTCTGTGAAATATAGAGCCTTTTAAGGTCCAGCGGGGGGACTCGCTTGCACTTGGCCAGCTAATACATCCTCTGCTCCCAGATGATTACCGCTCGCTTCCCTCTGACATGCCTAGCAGTGCATTTTAACCATGTCTTGTTTCCTGCATACAGAGGCATATGGGGTACGGTCTCTCTCTACCGCTGCGGGTTCACCTGACAATTAATTAGCTGCGCCACCATCATAATAATTAATTTGCTCATTAGCGTATGTGCCTCTGATTACTGTGTCACCCATTAAATGTTTCTTAACTAATTATCTTCATCCCCCTGTTTTGTTCTGCTTTAGTTACTCTGTCAAGCCCTGACACTCACTCATTCTAATGGTCGCATTTAACTTGTTTAGCCTGAGCTTCGAAACAATGGACTCTGGGTAGAATCAGCATAATATAAATTGTAAATCTTTAGCTACTGAGGGCAATGTAGGTTTTCCTCAGAAGGAATTCCGTTCTGCTACTTCGGCTGTGGCGCCTAGTCCTGCCTGATAGATGGATGTGTGGTTTGTTTCTGTGGGAATTCGGGGCATGGATCTGCCCGTAACAAGCCAGAGCCATGCGGCGGGCGATCAAAGCAGCCCCTGAAATGCCACGTCAATTACACGCTAATGTCATTCATAAGGATCTCCAGCCATGAACTGAGCAGAAGCCATCAATTATTAGACGGCTTATCTGTGATCGGCGAGGGCAGGGGAATTTCATAATGCCTCGGTTGACTCCTGTGCCAACAGGATACTCACTCCACAACAGCACCGTGTCAACGTGTCACCACTGGAAAACTATTATGCAGCGCGCTGCTATGACTTGATGGAAGACGTGTGTGTGTGTGTGTGTGTGTTTTAACCTACAGGCTAATCTTGTCTTCAGTGCGATCGTAAAGCAGGGAGAGAGTACTTCTGCCCTGCTACCTGAAAGCTTGTCTGAGCTCTCAGCGGATGATCATTTACAATTCAGGGCAGCTCTGCCTCACCAGGATACATATGCTGTTCTTAGGCAATGTTCCAGAAATAAATACCAATGAGAAATATTCCAGATGACATCACCTTCCAGCGATGGCGGAGCGGGAAGGGGAGTGGAATCGACAAGCTTCCTTAGATTTTGCAACAATAATCAACACTTTCTGGCAATTTAAGCTTCACTTATTAGCAATCATTTGGTTATTAACATAAGCTTGAAGTTTTTTCAGAATTAAAATGCATGACTAATGAATTACTCTTGAAGTTCTGAATATATATATATATATATATATATACAAATCAAATTTTATATAGTGTAACTATACACTTAATAAGTGCAATAATTCTTTTTTTTTGTTAATGTTTAATGCGTTTAGGATGAATTATACACTGTGCAGGCACAAATAATATAGCAAAATATTTGGACACCTAAATATTCAGCCATAATAAATCCTTCCCAGCATCCCCTGCTGTAGCACGGACCACAGCTGAAGCATCTCGGTGGATGGCGGGCTTTGTCCGGCAGTGAACACTCGCCACACTCGTCCCACTTCCAACGCGGCACGCCGGTGGCCCGGCGCTATTGACTGTTGAATGCTCCTGCGCCTATGAGGCACGTCACCCTGGCTGTTTCCCGGCTCCCGCCACCCACCGGCTCGCTTGATTGGTTACCTATGTGTCTGTCCTAGACGGGAGTGTCAGTCTAAATCACGCCCAGGACATTTTTTTAGTGGTCCAAGAGTTGGCAGTGCTGGCTTCCTCCTGTTTTGGTTATTATTATTCTTACTCATTTTTACAATGCTACATTCTCTTAGCATATCGGCTGAACGGTACCATCCTATCCCTTGAAGCCATAAAGCATCTCCTGCAGTTCCTACGAGGTGCAGTGCATGAAGCACACATCGGCTTGTGCACACCGCCCGTAACTCTTGTTGACCCAACTCTGTTTCTCCATGTAGCCAAAGCCAGGATTGCTTGCCAGCATTTGAGGCTAAATTGATTGACTCCATGCACATATAAATCAGTTGTTTTTAAGGTTCCTTGCAAACCATTAAAGAAATACTGCATATCTTTGGAGAATATTGTGAGCCCACAGCATTATTTACGATCTCCAATTACCACCTTATGAAATTCAGCGTCTGTTTGTCATGACTCAATTCATGAAATTCACTATGGTTGCTGACATTCAAATTATTTTATTTTATTTATTCCCTAAAGAGAATAGCAGTTTATCCACCTAGATTTTATTTTATGTCTGTAGTATAACATTCTGGGCCTGAACCATTAAAGATCCATGGGGGGGCGCTAAGAAATTGTATCTGATCTTTGTGCCCCAGTATCTATTCCAGAGGCCACAGTGCACACTAATGCATAGAGAATATGCCCTGTTCTGTGGCGGAGTTATCACGCTAAACCAAAAGAGCCATCTCAACCCCCCGGAGCCCCCTGACCCCAAAACAACGTGCTGTTTTTGTATTACAGAGACATACACCTTTACGGCGTATCCATCTATGCTAAGGAAGACTAAGGGTTTACTGGATACTCACCCTAAACAGCCCCTAGAGTGTTAGACACTTTTGAATGCCTCTCTTTATGCGAAATGGCAGCATGACTTCATTAATATTCATTCCCATTATTAGAAAAGTAGATAAATAATTAAATGGTCTGTCTGGTAGATATGATGCCTCTGTACTATTTGATTGACTGCCTCCTATCCTACCTGGAAATGTGAAACGTGACTGATGTGTCCATTCTAGGATTTGGAGTAGAACCCCAAATAGATTTACTGAAGGCTTGTTCCTTCTTTTAAAGTACAGACTGTGACCACAACAGCCGTGTGGACCATACTGGGCGGTATACTAAGGTGTACCATGTGACGTGCATTTAGGCATGACTCTGGGGCCCCCGTGCCACTCTCAGTACCGCGCGGTGAGCTCGCTCAGAAACACAATATGTGCGTCCTCAAAGGAATATCCTTCAAGCCTCTACGCTCGATTTTTCTTGCTGTGGAGACAGATCTCTGGGCTATGTCAGCACTAAGACTGTTTTTTTTCTAACCCGCCAACCTCACACACCTGAAACTCCTAAAGATGAGCCTTAGGTGTCACATTTTTCTAACTTGTGACAAAAAGGCGGTCGTGTCACTTTTATTTCCAGAGAATAACAAAGGGGCTGGTTTTATACTAAGCATTACCTCATCAGAAGGCTTTAGCTCTGGATGCTGGTAAGATACATTTTGCACTGTATACTTGTTGTTGGCCCCCAGGGATCAGTAAGGTCCATCATATCATATCTCATCTCATCTTATCTTGTGGGCGTCATGCTTTATGGGTTGAATTCTTTATCTTCTTTAAATTCTTTAAAATTAGAAGAGTCACTCGAGTTAATCGAGCCTTTTAAGAAATGATTGTTTCAAGTTTCACTCTATCTGAAAGCCATACAGAGTAACACAGTTGGAAAACTGTAAACCTGGTGCTCAAATCCCCATGGACACACAAGAGGAGTTACATCAATATATAGGGTCACAAAGAAAAAAAAAGAAAAAAAAAGAAGCTGTTTACACAAGGCTTGTCATCATCCTCATCTCAGGGCTCTGCAAGCTGCATTCTAACCCAAGGCAAGGACACGGCTGGCTGCAGCTTTCCAGCGATCATTATTTCTCATAAACTCGGAACCCGGCAAAGACCCCCACTTTCTGACAGCCAGACTGATGAGAGCTCCATCCTGAATGTCAAAAGGAATGGTTGCCGGCACCTTATCTCTCAGCTTCCCATAACGCCGGGGAGAAAGGAAAGGGTGCCGTGGAGACTGTGGCCTTCTGTGGGCTCGGGTGTCTGAGGGCGGCCTGGAAAGAAGCATCATATCATCATATTAATTCCAACCTTTAACTGCTTTGTGCTTTTTCCAGCCCAGGGAAAGAAAACACGAGTAAGAGTTCATTTAAATATAACACGCGATATAGCCCACAAGAAACTGGAAATACCCAAGAAACTGGATTACTTGGTACCAAACAATTTCACAAAGACGTCACCCTAGGTAGTTGCATAGCTACATGCATGCGTATAAGTTCTATAATCACTGATGTAACAAGTTTAATGTCTTGCCGAGTATGCATAAAAACAATGAATAAACTTTTTTTTTCAGTCCACTAGATAAACACAAATATCTGATATCAACAGAAACCTTTAACCTTGCCTGTGAAACTTATTTTTTTTTCTGTGTCAGGAAAGTGTAAGAATTCATCTTCATGGTAAATCGCCTGGGTTGCAATTTCCTCACTCGCTACAGTTTTCGCATTTTTGAGCAGGAGAGGCGTTCTGAAAAATCCCAACATTTGTGCTGATGTTCCGGCCTCCACCTTTAAATATGCAGTGAAATAAACACCAGTTGTTGCATACAATGCAAAAGTTTGCAAATTGTACCTTTCTTATAAGCCTAAAAATGAAAGTGTAGCTTTCTTATATATCTAAAGTGTCACTTGTGTTGTAGGTGTGTTTTTTTTTTTTAGCTACTTTTAATTATATTTTGCTTGTAGTCAATGTAATCATTAAACATTTCAACCTTCCTTCCCTCCCTCTGGCAGATGTTTCTCTGCCATCGCAGTCAATCTCATCCAGCTGTTACCAACACCTCTCTTCATTCTCTGACACTCTTCTCCCTCACTAAACATGGAAAAAAGCACTTTAACTCACGTCTTCACGTATTTTACTCTGCAAGTATTACGGAGACAAGTGGCACTTTTTTTTACTTGATTCATGTACAGCATTAATTGGGTCTGCTGCTACTACTGTAAATTGACAGTTTGCATATTTACACATTTCAATTTTTTTTTTCTTGGACCATTATATTTATTTATTTACTTTTTACTCATTACTTTATTGTAGAGAGCTCTCAGCGAAACTCATTCCGTTGGCTGCATCTACTGCTGTATGCTGGACTTTGTGCATTTGATAAATAAACTCTGATTTGATTCGATATGAAGGGAAATGTATCGATTTTAAGCCGAAAGCTTTTCGCCCTCACACTGAAACCCCACTGGGTGTTAAGCAGCGATGCTGCCCCACCCAACAGTAAGCAGTCAGTGATCCTGCACCTGCAGGAATAGCTGTTTGGTGGCTGAACTGTCCAAAAGGACTCTGGGAGGAGAATTGTTATCGTATCCTTGGGCACAGTGCATAACCTGGATTACTGTAGTACGAACGGTTAGCGGTGGTGAGCGATACATATCAGCCGAGTTTGTCAGTGTGTGGAATAAAAAGAATCAGCACACACATTCTGTGGCCCCCCCCTCGCGTGACACCCTCCCCCTGGATGGAAAGATAATGAGCGTTGAGGCCGGTTCCTTGCAGAAAGCTGTTAGCCTGCCGATTGCATATTTATGAGGGCTTTATGAAGCATTTACGGGGGTGTTCCATCACACAGACGAGCTCAGGCACCTACCATAGCACCCCACCCCCGTCTCTGGGTGTCCCTGTTTGATGGAAGCCTGCCGCATCAAACCGTCGCTTGCATCAACCCAGAGTCTACTAATTTCAAAGCGCCAGCCGTGTAAATAAACATAACCCCCCCCATCCCCCGCAGTAACGGTATGATGTGCTTAAGTCAGAAAATGTGGCTTCCTCAGGTGTCAAAGTTTCATCTCCCGGTGGATGTCATCCTGACCAATCACAGAGCTGGTAGTCATTTTTCAAAGGATACATTGTGACATCAGCTGCCACATTGGACTCCATACTCAACAGACGAAGCATATGGGGAAAACACAGATTCCTGCTTTGTTGGTGCTTGGTAGCATATGTACCGTAGGAGTAAACAGGAGGACACTTCTGACCATCTAACCCAACTACGCCATGAGGTAGGAGCTTTCTTCGCCCGCATGGCTGCCCCGTGGTGACCGTGCTGGGGCAGATCCCAGGCTGCCATGATGGTTGGGAGCATGGGGTGGTGGCGGTGGGGGGGTCAGTCACAGGGGAAAAAATAGCTCTAACTACCAAAACACATTAGTCAACATCCATTTAATTGCGACTGTATTTAACGCTCTTTTTTCCTATACGCGTCTCGTCACCACCCCACCGCGAGGCATCCCTTTGTAAACGATGCTTTTCCACGGAGATTAATGGTCGCCCGCAGTACCGCGCGTCACATTTTTATTATCCAGTCGCTTAACGAATGCTTTGATGGGAAAAAGACACAGCTTGAGAACTCCCTTTCACTTCCAGCGACAGGGTCGCTGCGGATCTCAGCGCCTTGGCAGGAAAAGGCCTGGCTTCTTAACGTCAGACCCTGAGCCCCTTCCGACGAGGAAGCCGGACTCTCGGCCCGCCGATGTTGTGGATAATTGGGCTGCTGTCTCAGAGCCGATCGTCACTGGGTCGAGTTGGGCGCGTGGAGCCGCCTTGGCCTGTCTGCCATGTTTCACCGGGGCTTACGAAAATAACGCCGCGGTAGAAAAGCTTTTACCGGTGAAATCCTCGTGTCACTTCAATGACACAGAGCAGGGGGCCATTAGAATCGTCTGCACCGGTAAATGTGGCCGGCGATGCGAGATTGCACAGCCTCCTGGGTGGTAATTGTGTCCCTGAGTGTTAGGGGAGAGGCAAAGGACTCCAGCTGAGCACGGATAAGACCCTCCAGAGGTTTCTTTATTTATTTTTTTGTTCCTGCATATCGATGCGGTGGAGTTGCGGCAGGGCACTGGGCATCTGAGGTGAACTTCCAGCCCCACGCCACTTGGTCCCGGGGACGCGTCTCGGGAAATGCGACCTCTCGTCGCTGAAACACGGAGTGCGGCGATCTCACACGGGTTCGTCTGCGGCGATTAAGAACAGCAGCATCTAAGAGCACCGCCTCTGGAGGGCGCCATGTCTCGCTACAGACGCCCCGCCCCCAATCCCAGAACCCACAGAAGCCTATTTCACGCAGAAATATTTGTCATTTCACGCAACAGCAAAACACTCGTCGAATGTGTCGAGGTGAGGTCCTTTGATTAAAGCCTCGCGGAACAATGCTCTGTTTGCTGAGTTTGTCATTCAGACGCCGCCGTGGGTGATCGAAGGCCTAATACGATTGACTAGCTGCTGGCCCTGACATTAATAAAGATGGAACATGTAGGGGAAATGAAACCTGCACTTTCCCGCTGTAATGAGATCGAATCCATCACCTCTCGCTCCTTAACCCGCAATCAGATCAGACTCGGTGGCGAGAGCCTGATCGGGCCGCAGAGCGCAGAAGGAGCTTCAAATTAAGCCCCTGTATGTTAACAACACCGAGGAGACCACCCGCTAGCCGGAGGCTTTTAAAAACAAGCCCCGGGCCTAACGAAAAAAGGAACGAAAAACAGCCTCGGCTTCCAGGGTGTCCGGGCCGAAAGTAGCCGACACGCTTTGAGCTGATTGGTCAGGAGCACCATTCACCGGGCATTTCTGCGACGGCCCGCGATCGATCTCCTAAGTGCGTCGCTACCGCTACGCGACCTGGGGCCTTGGCCCAGCTTCCCAGCAGGCCTGTCTGCCTCCGCCGGGGTCCTGAAGCAAGGGACTGACGCAGTAGCCAAAAAAAAAATGAGGCTTTTAAGGCCTGTGCTGACCTGACGCACAATGCGCCTGAATGAAGCCATTATCGCAGTTGGAGCGGCGAGCAAACTCGTGATTTTGTAACATTAAGGCTCAAGAAAAAAGAAATAAACAAAAGTGGTCCTTCAATTACTGTGTAAAAAATAAACAAAAATAAAATCCTGTGCATTTATATTACGATTTCTGTAAGGTGAGATTGAAATGAAAGCAATTGTTTTTCAAGCTGTCGTTACTGCTGCATGTTTTTCCTGTGTTCGGTGAATGGCTGAGGTCATTGAAGTTCTGGACCATGATTTAATTATGAACAGAAAGCCAGTAGTTGTTACTTAATTTGTTTATTACAAACCAGCAAACATCTGCCAAACAAAGTATCATGATAGCCATAATGGCATGATTGGGGAAAAAAAAAAAAAAACTGGGCTTACCTCAGATGACATCTATGCTTGTAGGATTTTCAGCAGCCATTGGGGGGCAGTATTTACACAGTGCTATAGCTGGGAGACTGTTTCTGCCAGGAGGAAATCTACATAGACACTGCCAAGATACATCACCATTCATTGCCATGCTTTATGATCATCTGCTGGCTTAATTTTGTGTGTTCGTGTTTCCCACTGACTTTATTATCTTTAAATAAGAGGGAAAAGCCTTACAAATCAGGAAAAGATTGCACAGAATTTGAGGTAATAGGCTTCCATAGGTAAAACGAATCCTTATCAAAGGCTCAAATTGCTCAAACACCACCCTGGTTTTACAACAGACAAGAGAAGTAGAAGTCATTCTGCAGAAATGAGAGATGGTGAATGAACATGGATCTTATCGGGAAGCCTCAGACGCCCAGTTCAACGCTCTGTTGAGTCTTCACCCCCCCCTCCCCCAGATGACTGTATCGAGCCAATATGTGTCCTTATATCTCAGACACAGCGGTCGGCACTAACCACCGTTCTGGGGGCATAAGAGGACCCGGGAAACCCTTGGATGGGGCAGGAGTTATGGACGAGTGCCCCGGGGCATAACCTATCCCTGCTCCCAGAGATGCCCGATTTGCACCCTCAAAGACAGAGGGGAGGACAGGACAGCTTGCGAAATGGGGCCAGGTGGTTTTCTAGGCCTCTTCATAAGCTACAGATGACTGAAATAAGACAAAGGGAGGAATGTGCAGATCCCTTGGGACCACTCTGGGAATTAATGGAACAGCATTTCCACCCCGGTACGTATGGTTAAAATAAATCCTGGTGTTCTTGTGTTGTACAGTGTTACATGAATAATAATTCATCCCACCTGACCATGGGGGAAGATTTAAAGGGCAGGTGGGATTGTTCTCAGGAAAAGAGCACTGGAGAAACCGCTCTGCTTTGCGCCAGGCTGTCATCTGTCAGCCAACCCGGGGCTGCTTTGCTCCTGTTTTGTGTGCCCATTTCCCCTTGGGGAAATTTGTAGATTCTTTCCAGAAAATTCTGTTTCGCCGGGCAACACCCTGATGACTTTCACGGCCCCACGAACTGGCAATCTGACCGGTCGCACGGCTTGATGATTACAGGAGATGTTTTGTTTTCTAATTTGTCTGGTTTGTTTTCAAGCTGAGAAGAGCGATGTCCCAAGATTCGAACCTAGAAACCCCTGGTAAAAATGAATCAACCTCGACATCGTGCTGTGTCAATTTCCGTTGAAATTTCCCTGACTGATAACAAAGACTAAGCATATTTTCCAAGAGTACATGACAACTTTTGACAATTGTAGCTAATATTTCCACTATTTTAATTCAGCTGCAGAGTTATATTTTCATCAGTTTGTACGGCAATAAACCTCATTCCCCACAGGCTAAAAATAAGTTAATTTGCTTAGAAATTTCTGGAAGTTTCATCACAAGCTTTCATTCTGTACCTTCAGTAGTATATGTGAAATGGATTTGCACCAAGATCCTTAGTTGCGTTTTGTGACAGCTTTTTGTTCTGAAAATTTCTTAATGGGAATCATGAATGAGGTTTGAGAGTTGCGGCCAGGTGGAGGGAGAGACCTTTGGGTTTGTTGAGCATCTCAAATAGCTCTGCTGTTAGCAGAGTTCTTTTGCTAACATGGCATTGAACAATGAGTGCAGCTTCAACAACACCGAGAGCAATCCAAGCTCAACAACTTAACCACCCTCAATCTACTCTGGACCAAGCAGCTAATACAGGTATTAGTGGCTGTCAATAAATAATTATCAAGTATGTTTTTTTTTTTGTTCGACTATATCTGTGGAAATCGTACTGCTGTGCTTTTAATTAGTGTTTAAATAGGTTCTGAACACGACTGTTCCAGCCATATCTGTGTTTTCAAGAAGTAATACGATCAATTTCAATCATTTTCTCAGTCAACATTTCTGGAAAGTCAGTATACATAAAAAAAAGCAATATTTATGCTTCATATGTGGAAAATATTCAGTCGCCTCAGAAGCAGTTATACAATTCAGACCCAGAGAGTTCCTGAAGGCACCAGAAACCCCAAAGATCTGAAGCGCGCCTCTACAATATATTTACAGTGCTGTTTAGCCGGCCGGTGTGAACATTATGGATGAAAAAACATCCCTCAAACCAATTCTGCACGCCTTGGGTGTGATTACTGTCCCAGGGTGACAATAATAACAGGGGCGATAAGTGTGGAATACGGGGGTGGGTGGTCTGGAGGGCATTGTGTATCTCGGCTGATTTACACACGACTCCTGCTTCCATATGCATCTCGCGCCCTCTGTTACGCCGATAAGCCAGGCCAGCCTGAGATTACTGCAGGACGGGGAAACTTTCAGCGAGGAAAAAGGAGCCCGATTCCATCCCCTAAGCACACGGACACGCCCAGATACAGGGAGCCCGCGGAGATCACAGTCGGTGTTAAACGGGGCTGGCTCGGAGGTGTCGGAGACGGGCTTTACGGTGCGGACGCGGGCCGGTGGCCATAATAACCAGCTCCTCGCTGAGCCATCTCCCCTTAAACCCGCATTCCATTTGCATTTGAGAAGAAGAGACAGCAGCCTTTAGCATGTGCTGCAAATATACACAACTCTGTAGCGGACGAGGCTGTAAAGATATGCTTGAAAGGGTTTGAACCACAATCTAGCTTGCTAAGAATAGTCTGCTAGTGTGCTGGGAAGTACTGTTGGCGCTCAAGCTCTTTTTAACATTTTTCTTCTCGTTAAAGTTACTTATTTCGAAATGAGATGCTCTTGATGTGGCATGTCTTAATTAGTATTACTGTTTTTTTGGGAAATATAATTTATTTAACATTAGATATATTACATAGACAAAAGTATTGGGACACGCCTCTTAATCATTGAATTCAGGTATTTCATTCAGACCCATTGACACAGGTGTAAAAAATCAAGCACCTAGTCATGCAGTCAGGTTTACAAACATCCCTCTGAAAAGCTCAGTAAATTCCGGCATGTGCTGTCGTAGGATGTCACCTTTTCAGTAAGCCATGCAATTTCTTCCCTGTTGGATATTCCACAGTCAGCTGTAAGTGGTATTACTGCAAAGTGTTTAGGAACAACAGAAACTGGCAGGTCCACGTAAAGTAGCAGAGTGGGGTCACCGAGTGCCGCGGCACATAGTGTGTAAAAGTCGCCAACGCTCTGTTGGCTCAATAACTGCAGAGTTCCAAACTTCCTCTGGCATTAACCCCAGGACATGAACTTTGTGGCAATGCCAAGCGTCGGATGGAGCGGTATAAAGCGCGTCGCCACTGGACATTGGAGCAGGAGAAACGTGTTCTGTGGGGTGACGAATCACGCTTCTCTGTCTGACAGTCCGATAGACGAGTCTGCGTTTGGCGGATGCCAGGAGAACATTACCTGCCTGACTGCATTGTGCTAACTGTAAAGATTGCTGGAGGAGGGATAATGGGTTGAGGGTGTTTTTCAAGCGTTGGTCTAGGCCCCTTAGTTCCAGTCAAGGGAATTCTTAATGCTTCAGCATACCAAGAAAATTCTATGCTTCCAGCTTTGTGGGAACAGCTTGGGGAAGGCCCTTTTCTGTTCCAGCATGGCTGTGCCCCAGTGCACAAAGCGAGGTCCATAAAGACATGGTTGGGTGAGTATAGTGTGGAAGAACTTGGCCCCCACAGAACCCTGTCCTCAACTCCACCAAACACCTTTGGGATGAACTATAATGGAGATTGCAAGCCAGAACTTTACATCCAACATCAGCGCCTGACCTGATGCTCCTCTGGATGAATGGGCAAAAACTTCCACAGACACACTGGGAAATCCTGTGCAAAGCCTTCCCAGAAGAGTGGCAGCTGTAAAAGCTGCAAAGGGGGACCAACTCCATATTGGTGCCTACGGATTTACTGTAGAATAGGATGCCATACAAGTTCCTGAAGTTGTATTGGCCTGGTGTCCCAATACATTTCTCCATATAGTGTAGAAGGTCACACACAGAATGCATTTTTATCCATTTAAAAACATTGGCCACCTTGGTGCATTTTAACATATGATCTTCTGTCTTAAGGGTGGCTCTCGGTGGACAGTTTCCGTTGCAGAACATCAGCGCTCTTCAGCTTGACTTGCCGTAAATCTAGACAAAGGGAGGGAAATCAGCCTTCTCCTTTGGGAAGCTACTGGATACCTCAGCCTAAAATATGTCTTCACATGGCCCGTGAGGGAATCTGGTTAGCTTTCTGACCATGGGGAACACCAGCTTATTAGGAGAACAGCACAGGTCCATTCTCCCGAGCTCCATCTTCTAGTAGAATTAGTGTACACAGTTCTCTCTCACTTCCTCCTCACTTCAGGCCCAAATAGATACCGCGACATTGTAGACCCTCTTCGTAGGCTGCCAAGCCTTCTTGGTGCTGTTAGAGGAACTGACCTCCTATTGTGCCACATTTTTCACACATTTAATACATTTTATGACTATTATTGCCGCTCATTTTCAAAAGTGACAAAGCTCGCCATGAATCACTTACTTATCTTGCAGCAAATCCATCCATCCATCCATTTCCCGACCTCTTATCCTGCTCAGGGTTGTGAGGGCCAGCAATGATGGGGAATATTCTGCATTTTGTCTCTGTACATGAGTGATCACATTCAAACAGATTTTGCACGGCTGTCTGAAGCTACACTGAATTGATGATTTAAATTATTTTATTGCATGTAATATATGTTTAATACACAGTATATACTCCATTTTGCCACTTAATACATGTAATCCTTTGTATTATATTGATTTTTTTGACTGTATGGTGAATGCTCTTCCTTTAAATGCTGATTTCTGCTTTAACCCTTTCCCCGTGATAATTTCCCCATGTGAATTTTGCCTACCGTTTAATGATGCTCTGGGGTCAGACTGACCCCAAACATGGGATAGGGGTTAATGAAGGGAAAGCAAATCTCCCCCAAAGAGATGACCCCATATAACCAGCTGAGTTAAGCCAGCGGTCCCCTAGACCTGAGTTTCCTTCTCTTCCTTTATGTCACCCAGCGATGGCCTTGAAGAGCCTCCCTCATTGACAGCCTTAAAGCCTGGCGTTCTGGCCTCTGATGGCAGCTGTCGTCATCTGACTTTCCAGGCACAGACTATTACCGCGTCCCCAGGTGACTGTGACACCTCCCATAGCCACGTGTCCCCGGTCACTGTCCTCATCCACTTTTTAAGGAGGCCTTGTTTTTTTTTTATCATTAAGGTGGCTGCCGCATGTGTCTCTGCCCTCAAGGGGAGGCTGTGACAGAACGTGACATTAATTAGCTCTATCAGAGAGGTACATAGAAGTGTACACCTGCCGAGCTGAACTGCCAGCCCCTCCCCCCCCTACTGGAGGGAGTGATCACTTAAGTAGGCAGTAATGAACGAGTCACCCCCCAGAGCCTGGACACCATTATCACGCCGGCTCCGACAAATGCACCCACTTTCCTGTATAATTATTACTATTGATTTGTTTATGTAATTTTACATACTACAGCACAGAAAGTCATAAGCATGGCACCCGGCCCACATTTACTCGCTTAAAGCTTTTTCCTTCCTTCGGCAATAGTTGCATGGATATGGTGTTTTCACTATGCGGGAAAGTGTTTCTAATGATGCTTTTCGCGATGGTGCATGTCCAAGGTCCTAACAGAGTCTATTGCTTATCCCCAAAATACCTCCACAGCCATGGCTGAAATTATATACAATGTCAAATATTTCATATATAGTATATAGTTAAATACTACTGCAACCCTCCCCAGGAGTGGTCTGTCGACACACTGTAGGTCATTCTCCAGGACAAAACGCCAGTGCCCCCCCCCCCACCCCATGTAAGGCTGAATGGGCTTCCTCATACTGACATCCCATAACTTCCTTCTTCATGCCATATTCACCGACTTTCTCCAGCGTTGCATCCAAAACCTCCAATTCACCAGGAGCATCAATTAACAATATCTGATGCTGCTTATTTTAGTTACTGGCGGACGGCCTTGGAAAATCAATGCCCATGACATCGATATTTTGTAGTGATTGGAAAAAAAACATGGGAATCAAACCTACAGAGATCTTGGTCTACTACGGGCAGCTGATAATGAACTATAAAGAAATAACAGAATCCATTACTCTGAGCGGCCAAACCCAAACTTAAAAAAATCTAAATCCCAAAAATTTGCCTTTGCAAAGTGACCCCTTTGCGCAGATGTAATAACAGGAATGAGAGTCAGAACACGAGCCTCTTTTACATAGACGTTATCTGTACCCTAGCTATTCAATTTCTCGAAATAAACAATATATTATGACGATAATTTCCCTTGACGATAAGTCAGTACATCCCACAGTCCTTAAAATGATTCATGGATGTTTTTGGTGAGGAACATATCTTGAGAATAGTAATGCCTGCAGAAAATGTCAGTGTAATGTGGTGATATGGTGATTTTTTATGCAGTTTTAATCAAATTCAGATCTAATTACAGTGTGATGTACACCTGGCACCCACGCCTACATTGCCGTGATCTGTCAGGTTTTGGCATCCCAATCAGGGGTTTATTTGGATGAGGGTTAGCATGGGGAGATCTGAGCTGTATATGAAATTAAGATCCTTGCAGCACATTAAAAAGGAGGACAGGAAAATATATATGTGAATTAATGTAAGCATCTTTCCAAAGTACTGGCATAGCACCCAGGTCCCCTTCCCCAGCCTTATGTTCTGTGCTGCCGGGTTAGGCTCCAAGCCCCACCCACGACCCTGATTAGGGTAAGCGATCGGACGACGCGTTGACTGACTGGTAGTCCCTCTCACCTACAGCTGATTGTGAAACCTTACACCCACTCTGCGCCCCCAAGTCCTGGCATTTTTGCATTTCCTGCAGCATCCAGTCTTTGGACTGCAGATGAGATGGACCAGTTTGGGCCACAGTACTTTCCTCTCTTAACTTTGCAATAATAAATCTGCTTTTGGCAAGCCTTGGAGTCCGAGATTGTGCGCAGTGAAGGCCAGGGTGGGTGTGGAGCTCGGTGGGTTAGCAATCTGTGCCTGAAGGTCATGGGTTCAAAGCCCATAACTGGCTCAATAAAAACACTGGTGCTGCCCTCCCTTACCCCCCCCCCCCCCCCACAGCATCTGCTAAATGAATCTAAAGAGTCCTGAACACAGCAAGTTATTCACAGCAACTGATATAAAAAGCTTCCTTTTTAGTCCAACACAAACTTTTAAAACGTCATGTGAAATTTATTAAAAAAATCCAGAAACAGCTCTGAACAGAATAAGTCTATTATAAAAATTATATTATTAAAAAAGTCTTTTATAAAAAACATCTGATATTTTAACATTCATGTTATAACGGTATTGAGCACCGTTAAATGTTTGATGCGTACTTACTTAATCTGTTTTTGTGTATGGTTTCCTTTCAGCATTTTATGGAGAATCTATTAGTGTAGAACAAAATATGTTTTCATTTTTTGACAGTTATATGGATCCTAGGGGAAAAAAAACACTATTGTAGAACATGCCATCATCAAATGTGATTATAAAGCAGTAATCCTCAAGTTTAAATTCAGGACTGGATAGGATTATGAATCCCTGTAAGGCACATAATGGAAGATAATGAAAGCTATGTGTTTACTATACATACCCCATGCAGCCTCTGGTATTGTGTATTAGAGCTCAGAGTATGTATCTAATGTATTACCTATTTCCTGTGAATCAGACAAGTGCGAGCCGCCCCAAGGAATGTGGTAGAGGAAATGTTTACTACTCAGAAGGCTTCAGAAATAGACCTACTCCCTTCTTCTGAGCTGGAATGATAAGCACCAAGTCATGATTCAATACTAAATCAAAACTCTGTTCTGGAAAAGAAAAAACCCTCTGTGCAATTAATTCTGCTGTCAAATGCACAGCCTCCCACTGCCTCCCCCCAGTAAGCTCTGTTTCCTAGTGGAGTTTGACCATCCGACTTTCTCTCCATATGTTCTGAATGAGCCCCATCCACAGCTTCTTAGCCAAAGGTAATATCGCCCAAGCCAAACTCAGTCCAGCATATGGCAGGCGAAAGCCACAGCGTCTTGTTCCAAATACACGGAACTCCAGGCCCTATATCGCAGGGGATTTATTACGAATAGGTGCTCTTTAACACAATCCCTGTGATAGCAATCATTCAATGTGATTCTGCTTTATTTTTTTCCTTATACCTGTTTCTGTCTCTCAAATGAAACCTGGTGGTCTCCCGTCCTCGGCGGTGAGGATCGAATAAAGAGAACTACGTCTCCCACAGTTAGCCTACCTTCACACACTATCATCACCCTACCTTCACACACTCTCCCTAAGCTTGCTCTTAGATGGGGCCACTCCTTAGCCAGCTCCGTGGGGAAAAATAGATCAAAGATAAACTTTTATATAATGCAAGAAGAAAAAATGACCAAGAAGACCTTGAACAACTATAATATCCATCACTGTAATTTTTCTGTCTGTCTAAAATGCGCATATGGATATCCAGTAAATATTTAAACATTCTGACAGTGTTCTGAGGTGTTTCCTGGGGAGAGGGTCATCTCATGATGATGGATTGTCTACACTCAGTACTTCCCCTCAAGTACTTTTGGGTGCTTTTTTTTTATCATCAACTCTGGATGGCTTATATCTCATTTTAACTGTCTACACACGCGGCTTGATGGAAATGGTCTTCAGCAGAAGAACCGCGTTCTCCTCTCCGGTCTTGTTTACCTTTCCAAAAGCAGAGAGGTTCTGAAGGCCTCTGCGGGCAAATATTGTGTAGGAAGGAGTTCTGAACTCACCCCAGCAAATGCAGACCCAACTTAAGAGCCTTCCAGAAGGCCTTGGCGAAGGCAGACGGGCCTCAGCAGAGTGAATCCTACAGCGGGGGCCCCGGGTTTGATCCTCACTGCTCTGCGTTAGCTGTCTGCAGCAGCAAGGCTGAGAGGAAACAAGCCAGCAGTATGGAAGAGACAGAACCATCAGGAAAGTCAGATGAGCGTCTTCCCTCAGTGTTGTACGGAGATGTTTACTATTGGCTGGGCACCAACAGAGCAGTGGGTGGAATCAAGCATATAGCGTAGTCCTTCAAAGGCGTTACCTCGCTCAAGGAAGCCTGTAGTTCACAGAGGGAACAGCAATGTGTGACGGAGAGCAGGAATCGTTAGAGGAGAGTTATGCATCCTGGTGCGGTGAGGGGCGCTTAGGAAGAACTGAAGTGAAATCCCAAAACTCACTCCGTGGGATACATTTTTGAGAAAATTTCTGTAGACTTAGTGAGTTTTGGAAATCTAACAAAAGTTCTTCGTTGGATTACGTGAGGACTGAGTGAGTTTTGGTTCCCTGTACTGTAACATATGATGAGGAAGCCTGACTTTAGGTCATTGGTGGTCAAAATCAGCAAAATATTAACTGGTTAATTAATTGGTCAATCAAGATTAGTAGAACAATTCTAAGTAAAATAAGTGGCAAATTAAGCAGAAGAGACAGAATTATTCTGTTTTTACATCTGCCTAAAATGAGTTAAATTCGATTTTTTGCCCATTTAGTGATGATGCTGGAAAATGCATGTTCAGTCATTCAGTCTTACCTCACACATTACTACACACAGTAATGGACTGAGGATAATTTCAGATGAAAAAGGAGAGTAAAAGGATCCAGAATATTTAAATAAATTTATAAATCCTTACTCCAGTGGAGTTACGCAGATGGAGCAAAATGCTCAATACTTCAGAACTGTAACATCAAATGAGACTTTGGACACTACCAGACTATAAGGGGTTAGTCTTGCTCAGTATGTCTTAAGTTGTTTTTCCAGGGTGGACCATGTCATACAAAACTGTGTTGTGTATGTTTTTATTTTCATTATCAACATCATTACAAGTGATGAAGGTCTTGGCCCTGCACCATATCAGGGATCATCAAATCAAGAGACAACCTTCAACCCAACCATTCTGACATGGTCATCCTACCTTGATGAAATCATATATAGGGCCTACTTTTTGTTTTAATCAAATATTAT
>JAODKL010000039.1:7099154-7124899 GCA_026780765.1 Petrocephalus schoutedeni | reverse complement strand
CCAACCATTCTGACATGGTCATCCTACCTTGATGAAATCATATATAGGGCCTACTTTTTGTTTTAATCAAATATTATACAGCTGTATACATTTTCCTCTTTGAAAAAGAGAAAATATAAGTCCTGGGACAAATAAGCTCCAGGGAAGGGGCTTTTAAGCTACTTTGAAATGTGCTAATATATCTAAACCTAGCTGATTCTAAACCTAGACAGGACATAACTCCATTCTAATAAAACAAATCTATCCTGATGTGGCCTCATTCAACCTCACAATGCTTCATTCGTGCTCAGTACCACAGTGGAAAAGAAAAAAAAAAAAAACATTCATATGTGAATCACAATTCTGCAAATTTATAAGTGAAATTTCTAATTTGCACTGTATTTCAAAAGAATTTAATTCATTAGAATACATTTTATACCGATTAAATATGCTCCCGACAGTACATATGCACTGTTAACCACATAATTAGTAACATTATGTGATATGATAATTTAAACATTGTTGTATCAGAAACACATTTTCATATGAATATATGGAATGACAAATATCGTTGCCACGGCAGCTAAAAGCTATATACATGACGACTGTAGCTATATACATGACGACTGTAACACTTATGCCAAAACAGGCTCAGCCAAATGAAAGCTGAGATTATAGTTTAACAGACTACATGTACATATGAGCTGGCAATAATAACAAAAATGTAACAATTATAACTCGCATGTATAGTATGATATTCTATGGTACTGGAGGTAGTGATGCATTTAGCCCTAAAATTATCTTCAGGTTTTTGCTACATTTGTACTGTTCTGTCTGGTAGACCCAGAACATAATTTGTACTTTGAACTATGTCAGCCAACAATTAAATATCTTATTGTAAAAACGTAACGTGTAAGTAATTGTGCACTTTTTTTCTCACAGTAAACCTAGAAAATAGGTCCCACAGATTCGAACAAAGGTAGGGGTCAAAGAAATTGATGCAGGCGTTGTGTGCGTGTGTGTGTGTGTGTGTGTGTGTACACCCAAACGACACCCCAAACACAGGTCAGGAGCAGACAAAGGGTCTCGGGCCCCTTCTCCAGCATAGCCCCCTGGGCTCGCTTTCAGCCCTTAGCCTAAATTAAGCTGTAGGGCCGCACTCTTCCACGCTATTGACAGCCGCTCAGCCGTGCTGGCCCACAGCAGACTTCAATTAGCCGACTTACACCCCTTTAAATGGATGTCCTCAGTGACCGTTGGTCAGAGACATTTTTTAAAACGATTAAACCTCAGCTTACGGGAAGCCCGGCGGCAGAGGTGGATGGGGGGGGGGGGGTGAGTTTTTGTCCACAGAATGATAAATCGCAGTAGAACTGGGAGATGAATGCAGGGAAGAGGCTGGGAGCGGAGATGAGGCTCCGTTGGTGGGTTTTGGTGCAGCTGTTGATAATGTGTTTAATTGTCCCGATTCTTCCCCCATGGCCTACCGGCAAGTGCTCTGGAAATCTTTCTTTCGGGCCCGGATCCGTCCTCATTACCCACAATGCAGTGCCTGTCTGTAAGCAGATTGGCCGGGCCCAGAGACAAGGCAGCAGATAATCACACTCTGCCAGGTGCTGTGTAGCCTCCTTCCACCAGGGACCGAGTCCAGACATAATTGTCTTTTGTTTTCATGTGTCAACATTTTTAGCAAGATAAACACAACATGCTAAACCTCACTGGAGGTTGCACTCTATAGCTGCCAATGATTTTTTAATAGTATATAAGTGCACTTTAATGTTCTTCATAGTCAACACAGAAACCGTTACATATTGGAAAGGGAATCTGGGGAGAGTGTAGGATTAAAATCTTTTTTGCATATTCCTTTAACAGACAGCTTATGCAGGTACCCACAGAATGAGTACAAATTATCAAGAAGTAAGAGCCTTATTTTGCTTACAGCAAAACATGTTTTGAGTTCACAATTAGCAGCTCATATGACGCCCTTAAGCTAAACATTACAGTGCTGCTATATTGAACGTCAACTTAGTTGACTTTGAAAATGTCCTACTTATATCGGAATGTTAACATTTCAGTATCGCTATATATTCGAAGTGACTTCCTGCATTAATCTAGATTATATATTTTAAATATCACATTTAAAATTTGAAACCATTTCATTGCTTATATATGAATATAACGTACTGCATAGGCAAAATTTGTGAGAAATACTGGGGTTGAAGCATCACAACAGCCTAAGCAGTTACGCTACAGTAAGTCAGCCATGTTGGGCTCGGCGTATAACCAAGACGTTCCACACACAACCTCTATGTGATGATATCCACACTTTTCTGTTTCTATAATTCCATCGATGACAGCTTTGACTGTCATACATCAACCTTGTCTATTATATAGCCTGCCTATTGTAAGCAAAATAAGACCGTGTCCCCTGCCAAAGCTCCAGACCCCCGCTTATTTGACAGTCTGGGCTGAGTAAAACACGCAATTCAGCTACGTATCGAACGTTACTGAAGAGCCTTGGAAGTCTCCCTCTCTAGGCTATTACATGATACAGAACCAATTCAAAGGGGGAAAAAACTCATTATCTGGCAGCTTAATTGTTTGCTAAGGGGTTGATTAAAATTTTCTTAAAGAATGTCTAGGGTCCTGATTGTCCCTCACTGGATTTCAATATCTGTTCTGCCATGTCTGCTAAATTTCTTTCTGCCCTGAAATTCTACTTTCTGGGGGGAAATGACTTTATTCTCTGCTGGGAGAAGCTTTGCAGGGGAGAATTGACCACAATGCATCTGTCAAACCCTGCAGTCAAAATATCGTTCACTCTCCCTCCCTACTGTAATCGCCACAGACTGACACGTTTTGCAGCAGGCTGAAATGTCGGCAGGTTTCCGCAGATTTCCTGCGGGCTTTCGATACAAAACAGGCGGCTGAAAACTGGAGCTAGACAAGGACAGACAGCTGGCGAATCGTAGGCTCTCATAAGGAAGGCAACTGATCTTTTAGTTGGGGCACATTGTATGCGTGAACAATAGACTGTGCTTCTGATGCTTTCCAATGTTCGGATGTAAGAATGTACTTCCTTTCAATTTAAAATGCTTCCATATAAATATTAGTTGTGTACATCTGCACTTCGAGGCATCAGAAATACCAGAGTGGGCTGAGAGTAATGGATTTGCTCATATATAGCCTGCATACCACAGATGATAACCAGTACTAAAAGGTTTTTTTTTTTTTAATAATCAATCCAGTGTCGTTTTGCCCATCTGTTAGCCTGCTTTGCTACTAAATATAGAAAGTCAAAAGATGTTCACTGTAGTATAATCATAGAGTTTACATTGGTGTTTGAAAATGAGGACAATATGGAGAATTACAAACAAGAGTTCAGGATGATAAACATGTGAACAAGGCACTGAAGATGGAAAGGTACGTAGGTGGTTCTTGTGAGATCTTCCCATCTTTCCTGAAAGATCAACATCGCATGTACAGTGCTATCACCATCTTATGCCATGAAGCACCTCCATTCTCCGCTCGCACGCGGAAACATCTCAGACTTAATAAAGCGTAAAATAAAACCGCACTTTGAACGGCACGTACAGACAACTCCGCGAACCACGTGGCACTGGATTATGATGGCGGCAAAGAGTCTTTTTCAGCCTTGGCTGTTTGTCGTCAGCTTCAGGAGAACGAGGAGAGATGAAGACCTGTTGCTGCCTTATAAGATGCGCTCGTTTGCCGACGCCAGCCGTGAATCCCGGGCCCAGGGCCCACACGACGGTGCCGGTAATCTGAACATATATATCTGTGTATTTAGATAATGCATCATATTACACATCTTATGTAAAACAAAGGTGTTAACAACTAATTCTATTCCTCTGACAGACTGAATTCCCATCTCTTTCCAGTATGTTATATGTCACTGCAAGCATCTTGCCAAGACAAATGTGTGAACTTCCATGGCCAATAAAACTCATTTGTTGGTTCTTCAATTCATTCATTCATATTTACCCACTGCTTTGTCTCATTTTAGTCTCTCTTCCTATGTCCATGACCTAGACATTGGCCTTTGTAAGAAATGTTAAGTAAATGCACTACCTCCTTAACACCAGTCACCCACCTGCCTAAATCACACTAAAAGGCCTGAAAAATAATTAGTAGGAAAATTGTGACATTTCTGAGCCATCGATTAAGTACAATCTAATGGGGAACACAGCATGGATGGTCGATTTTCAACCAAGGTATTGAGAAAACGTCAGCTGATGAGTGTCCTAGGGTCAGAAACCTGTGAAGAGATCATTTGGATTTAAACGTAGAAAAAAACCTCATATTAGTATGTCGATTTTATTGGATGGAGGAATCCACCTGCACCTGTGTGGAATCCTCCCTCGGAATCATCAGTTATAATAGGCATTGAGTCCACTTAACATGATCTTCTTAATAGTGCTTTTGATCCTCATCAAACCTTCATCAAAGCACAGTGATGGTAGACTTTTTGGGGGTATGGTGGGAATTTTTTTCAATTAAAAAATAAATACAAAACTTGTGAAACTCTGACAGCATCCTGTGCCTTGCAATAAGCCCATTATCAAGACAAAAAAAAAAAACTCTTTACACAGTGTACCAGGGTGAAGACGTCTCTGCTGTTTCATCTGGAGTTTCTCCAACTTTCCTCTGCAGGTGGTGTTGATTTATTTACTCGATGTGGTTCTGGAGCTGCTGTGTTTCGCTCCAGCCTCAAAACGGAGCGTAAACCCAAGACCAAGAGAAGGAAAAAAAAAACTGAAATGGCAGTTAGCTCCCAGCTCGCTTTTCCGATGCCAACGTTTCTATTATCCTGTCAGGATTTAAAGAGATGGCAGCGCTTTTCGGACACGGCGTGTTCATTTGGACAGAGCGCACTGATCCTCGAGAGCGTGAGGTCACAGTCAGGGAAATGGATAGAGGAAGCAGGGCACACATCCAATCAGAATGCAAAGGAGGTTCGGCCAATCAATAACAGAATAACTAATGTAGATTCAAAGCACATATGCTTACAATTTGGAATTGATTGTAAAAACACAACAGTCAAAAGTCACACAAAAGTCAACAATAGTCAGTATCAAGCTGATAGCACATTCTCCTTCAACTTCACAACGACACAATGTCTCTGATAACCGAGAATTGGTTTGAGTGTAAATAGTTAAAATAATGCATGCAACTACTAGTAATGCTGGCTCGAGGTAAGATGAGTGTGTTTATGGTTATATGGCTCTGCCATCAGATTAGTGAGCCGTAGAGGACAGCTGTAGTATTGGAAAGACTTCAATCCCATATTTACATGAAATAACATTATATTTATTTCTTTCCTTCACAAGTCCAGGCCACCTGCTCCCATTCTGCCAGTTGAAGCGACTTTAATAATTACCTGGCTATTATGAGAATGTTCAAATGACATCTGGGCCCTTAGCTACCTGAACTGAATCAGGTATGAACTTTATCCTGAAATCAAGCTAATATCAAATGTGTAAGTTTGCCATTAAAGGACACCTCTCTTAAATTGCTCCCTAGAACACATTTTTAGTGAAACATATTCTATTAAACCAAAGAAATATATTTTTTTAACCCATAAATTGTAAATGTTATATTTTATTTATTTTCCTAGTTTTAGTCAATAACGGATAACAAGGACCTCGCTCTTCAGTGTCCTGATGAAAAAGTAAGACAGTCAATGATTTATCATAGACTTGAGGGAGGCAGTTAATGCTTCAGAGTATATAGACACATTCAAACAAGCAGACTTGTTGCGCAAGCTTAGATGCTGAATAAAGTATATCAGTCTTGGATGATGAATAAATTATATAATGCCTCTTAAGCCGGAGCCTCTAAAACTCTCTGCCATGTTCTCCAGTGAATAAGACACCAGCCCGACATCCCTTCATGAATCCATTAATATGCTTTTAAATGGATGCTGTGTGCGAGTGAAGGTACACTTATTGTGAAGCTTTTTAGTTGGCTAGAATGTGATTTTTTTTTTCTCCCCCATTTGATAAGGACCGGATTCAATAAAGTGAGTGTTTGGCGAAGCTCGCCACTGTTCCCTGGCTGTAGAATCTCATCCTCACGCATGCAAATGGAACACACTTGGGCGGCCGTCTTTGCGTGGCGGCGAAATATGCCTACGCCGGGCTTTCCTTCTCGCATAAGTGTGGCTGCCATGAAGGCAGAGCGTCGGCGTTACAAATTATCGGCTGCCGCACAATACGGAATGTAGATGGAGTCGGCAAATGGGCTCACGGGGAAGATAAATGTGGGGACTGAAGCAGAAACGGGCGCACCATGACTTGGTGCCCAAACACATTATGGCCGGGCCCCAACGGGAGTCCCTGCATTGTGTTTTGAAATGCTAATGAGGCAGAGTACTGAAAGGCTTAAATTAGGGGTGTTCGATTCAGGGCAGGCTGGTTGGTGAGCTTGTAGCCTTGTTCTCACTCCTTCCAGGCAATTGTTCTAGGCTTGAGACAGGCACAGATGTTCCTGGAGCGTCCCACAGACCAGCAACCCCCCCCCCCCCCCCCATGCCTAATCACCACCTACACAGTCCTCTCTGCCAAGCTGATGCCTTGGAATTGGCCATTTCTCCCCTCTCTCCCCCCCATAGCCGAGGAGGGTGCAGGAAGTGAACAGGAGAGGAAGGCAATAGGGGAAGCAGTGCTTTAAAGCTAACGGGAGGGGGCCGTGCATGGAACATAACCCCCCCCCCCCCACCAGTCACACACAACACCACCACTGCCACAGCCAAACCCCCGTGGTCGACAAACCCCCACCGGGCAGAAATCTGCCAGCCCAGCAGAGGCCGGCTGGAATGCTGCAGTAGGTGGAGGTGAGGGAAGAAACTCCAGCATATTCGTTTATGGGAGGCTTCTGTCGGAGCCTTTCTGTCAGGACGGCTTTGTCCTCCTCACGGCCATCTAATCCTGTCATTTAAAATCTCATATTATTGAATATAACAGCGGGAGGGAGAGGAAGCTGAAAGCTATTGGCTGGAGTGGCGACGGCATGTCAAACCGCGGTAAGGCTGGCGACGGCTGGCTCACGGGGAAGACGCGTCGAGGAAAAGTGACGGATAGACAAGCCTCACAGACTGGCGCGTAAGGGCCTCTTCCTGCTCCAGATGATCACTGATCATCGGTGAGGAGGAGACACAGGAGAGGCTACAGCCTGGATGGATGTGAACCCAGATGTAGGTATAGTAACTGAAGGCATTTCACAGTCAGAAAGTCACCCGAAGCCACCAAAACCCACTGAGAAGATTCAAACTCCACAGACAGGAGCTGGGCCAGACTCACACACACCATCTACAGAGTGAGCTATGAGGGGATACAACTGCCTAGTGGGTCTCGATAAACCCTTAGGGACAGGGTCATGGGCAGAGGCTGAATCATTTGGGAGGGAGAAACTGATTAAAACTGATATAAAACTAGCGAACATAACTGTTGCACAATGAGATCTGTTGATGTTGTAGATTACCATTGTGGTGTATTCCCCAGTCATCTTATATGTGTATGGGGTAATTAAAAGGTTTCAGCAGTCTGAAGACGAACTCCACTTACGGGACAACTTGTCGTGTGGATTCCCCTTTTAAAGCGCTTAAGAAATAATCCTTTTGTGCATTTAAGTTCTCGTCCATCATACCAAGGTAACCAAACACATGTCAACCCTGGCAGACTTTTAAAATGATTAACAGGCTGCTTAGGAGTAAACTGTGGCTCCTTCAATAAAACAGTAAAACTGGCTAACCGAGATGGCAAGCCTGCCGACTCAAATAAATACACAAGTGGAAATGGATGGATGTGGACGTGTGTTTGGATTTTTGTGGTGCTTTTATGTCAGACGTGGGGAGAGCATGCAAGCTTCAGGCAGAGCAGAGTCAGGAACAGGACTCAAGCCCCTGCCACCAACGCCCCTCTGCTCCATGGCTTCCCCTACTGACCGGACGCCTCCAAGGCCCCGCCACCAACGCCCCTCTGCTCCATGGCTTCCCCTACTGACCGGACGCCTCCAAGGCCCCGCCACCAACGCCCCTCTGCTCCATGGCTTCCCCTACTGACCGGACGCCTCCAAGGCCCCGCCACCAACACCCCTCTGCTCCATGGCTTCCCCTACTAACCAGGCACCTCCCTTTGGTCTTTGAATGGTCTTACGCTGCACTTCTGGCCTCTGAACATCTTATCAGGTCTTACTTAGTGCAATTATTGTGTAGCTCCTGCTGCAATACTACTTACATGTGGACCTGGACTTTCACTGAACACTCAGCCTAGCTGCACTTATGCCGATTCCTTGACAGTATGAATGTTTGTAATGTGCTACTTGCCTGACTTGTATGCCACATCGAACAAAAGTATCTGCTAAACTTATAAATCTCATCTGTCCCTCCATCCATCCATCTATCCATCCATCCATCCATACAGTCATGGTCAGGGTGGTGCAGCATAGACCCCAAGGTTGGAGGACAGGACATGTCAGTCCATTGCAGGGCACAGACACACACATGCCAGATGAATAACAACATCCCGTATTATTATTATTGTTGTTGCTTCGGTTTGTTGTTATTGTTCTTGCTAATTTGACAGAGGTTACGTTTATAAGCTTGGCCCCAGTACCCGTCTTGCCATCTTGCACAGAGGTTCAGTAAGCAACATCGGCCCTGACGTGGAGCTCCTGTATGGAATGAAATGAGCCTCTGCGAGGCAGTGGCAGCAGTGCCCGCGTCTCTCGATGACAGCATGTGCCTGAGGCTGCCTAACGGAGCCGCCAGCTGCTCGGGGCCTTCCGTCCCACTGCTCATGGTCACACCGCAGTGATCTCAACACCCTTGGCCCGGTGGACACATCTGGACAGCAACTGTGTGATTCTATACCTGATGACACTATTATTATAATGTTTGTTATATATTGTTACATTACATATTTTGCTATGTTACATAGTTATATTGAAATGCTACAATGCTGCAGAAACAATCCCTTGCAAAGGCATACAGTACATAAGGAGAGGACGTGGCCTCTGTACCAGGAGGAGAGAGAGTCAGGTGGCCGGGTTTATCTCTATCGATTAGTTCCACCCTCCCCTTCCCTGAAACTTTTATATATTGGTGTGTTCTTCTTTGCCTCACGCTTAATAACCCAGAAAGCCGGGGCTGATACCACCACCGAGAGCCCTAGCTGCTATGTGTGCGTTGGGCCTTGAAAGCTCAGCCTGCTCATTGTTGGTCACAACTTCCCCCCCAAACTCACAGGTGTCAGGTTAGCCCCCTTCCCTACTCACTCCCACTGAACTGAGGCAGTGGTATAATTTGCCAGGTCTCACCACTGACGTGAGCCACGCATCGGTGTCTGGTCGGGCAGCTAATGTAACAGCCATAAAAAAAAAAAAACGCAGTGAGGATTACAATGCGAGTGAAGCGCCAGAGCCTGCGAAAGTCTCCGTGTTAAAAATCTGTGTCAACACATTAGCTGTCACTGAAGGTCAACGAACGGTGAGACGCTAACAGCGGGTGAGGTGGACTCTGATTGGCGGGCTCCAATTGGTTGCCTCTGATTGGTGGATTCTGATTGGCGGACTCTGATTGGTGGAGCCCGATTGCCGTCAGCAAACATTTGCTCGGATTTCATCACATTGAGCCCGAGGGCTTTACTTAGAGGACGTGGGCGGGGGTGGGCTAAAAAAACAAAACACATTCACCTAATTCAAATGCCTGCAGGTCTGGACTGAGGCACCATACTGGTTTATGTCAGTGTCTGGCCTGACCTATGGGCAAACATCATGTTTCAGCTGTGCAGGACTTACAGGCGAAGTGTGACCGGGCTGCATTCACAGCCAATGGTTTTAATGGCGATTTATCTGCATCAGTGTACTCTAAGCCCGGCCATAAATCTTAGCTGCAGAATGACATGTGGCGGACAGGAGTTAGTGCACCTTCAGCTGCGTGACGATATCGCCCAGTCTGGCCACCGGGGCTTCAAACACGGTTCCAGGGAGAGGGGCTGTCAGGCATTGTACATGCAGCCCAGCGTTTAAAGCCAGCAAAGCTAATTCCTATGTTCTGCAGTATCTCGGACACATATTTGACTAATTATAATATCAGGGTCATTTTAAGCCATGTTATGTTACGCTTTCCACTCAATGTTATGAACGGTAAATAAATTAGCAGGGATTTAGGTGAATGTCTGCCCTACCGTCTTGAATCTCTACCCTGAGTACCTTCTTGTGAACGCGGATCACCCTAAGCTCTTGAATAGGACGATGTGGGTCGTGGAGGTTTGGTGTCATGTTATAAAAGGGTGTCGAGGGTAAGATCATATACAATAGAACAAAGACAGAACAGGTTTACATGACGCTAACGCAGGAAGGGAATGTTTTAATCATGAGACCTGGCCAGGTGTGCCTTGCATGCATCTGAAGGTTGAACTTCAACAAGTATTCTTATTCCCGATAGAGCAGCATTTCTGTCGCTTCAGTCGCGGCTGTAAAGAGTGTGAGAAATGAGCTGTGAAGAGCCAACATATCTGACCGATTTTGGGCAGGCTTTCTTTACCTTTGGTCGAAAGAGCCATGACCCAAAGGTCTTCTTTACTCTGTCCGATTTTATCTCACTGACCTGGCCTGCCTTCTTCAAATGACCATTATTTTGACTAGATAGCCTTTACCTTTTCTGGGTTGGCCCACCATGAGTTCCCACACTGAGCTAACCCCTGAAACATTTACCTTATCATCTGGCGTGTGATAGGGAGAAGCTGGAAACCCTCTCACTGTTGCTCTTCCCAGTGTGGGGAGGTAGCTGGTCTCTCTCACAGCCAAAGGCTTTCCAGGTTTACTAGCCAAGCTAGACGCTGATGAAGTCACGGTCTGTGTCCTGCAGGGCGACACCGTGTCCTTTTGGTTTTTAGGCCTGACCCCCCCCCCAATAGCTGACAAGTAGTATTGCAGAGGTGAGCAAGTGCAGGCCTCACGCCACATCCATGTGCTTTTCCATCCAACAAACCTTTCACAGGCTTCCTACTTCAGCTATTCACTCAAGCCTCACGACAAAGGTCAAAGAGCATTTACATACTTAGCCTCACTATTTAAATCCAGGCATGAACCCAGTGTTTATTTTGCAGACTTCAGATTAAAAGAAAAAAAGAATTAAAAAAAAAACCAGGACACAGGATTGTGTGTGTGGGTGTGTGTGACAGTATGAGTGTGTCTCAGGGCAGCTGCGCACGTTTATATATTTGAAATAATAATTACATCTGAGAGAAGCATACCACAGAGGTGTTTGCTATGCAAGGTTTGTTAGAAGGATTTTATTACATACCCCGAGGTGTCTGTGTTTAATAAAGATTAAGTAAGAGGCAAATAACAGCAAAGTCAAGGACAATGTTCTACCAGCAGCCGACTGTATTAATGAATGACAGCTGAACAGTTGGGTGCTATCTCCAGCTGTGTGCCTAACCTATAAATCATCCTCCTCTATGTCAAGCCCAGACCCGAGAATGGAGCCTGTCAGTAAAAATGCAAACTAATAACCTCACGTAGCAGCTGAAGATGACAGAAGGGTCTTTATGTGGCAAAAGCTCATATTTTACCATTTTCCAAACTTCCCAAAACCACATCATCTCCTTGATCATTGCCGTTTTTCCTCCTCTTCTGCAGCTTCCGCGGTTCCATCATCCGGTGACATGCTGGATGCGAGATTTCCATGGCAAAGAGGGACTCGGAGGTGCTCACAGTACTGGGTACAGAAATCCTCGGGTCTGTCGATGGGTGAACACCCCCCCCCCCCCCCCAGGCCTCGTGAGCTGAATTGCATGCTGACTGATGCAGCTCTTTCTCTAAAACTACCAATTACTTGAACTCTCTGTCAGCAAGCACCTTTCAGTGGACATCTTCAGTCGTAAGTCTTTTGTAAATCTTTAATTAGAGGCTCAGCTGCCAGCTTTATAGTTACTGGCCTGTATTTCACGTGATTTGAGCGGGGGATGTGAAAGTGGCTTACTAGGCTGATTTCCATTCTACTCCTCTGGAGACAAAGAGAGGGGAATGAAGGAGAGGCGCCCCACAAAAGGCTCTCTGCATTTCATTATTAGGTCAGCCGAGGGAAGCCGCCTCTCCTAATTCCCGAAGGACCCCGGCCACGTCGCGCCGAATGTGTGAGGAGCCTTCATTTTTACTGCGAGTTTACAGTGCATTTCCTAAAATCATAAAACCACGCAACATAAACACAATGTCTCCCAATCAGGGTGGCCATGATATTCATGTTGTTAGTTACAGAAAATTGGTCATGTGGCCCTTAATTCTAATGGCTTCTGTAAAGATTGTTGTCTACCGGCATCACTGCATAGATGTCCGATCGATTCTGTCAGAGTCTAGCTTCCAGAAGGGCCGCCAGACAGAAGTATTAACTGTGAGGCTTTGGCGGCACGACGTGAGATTGCAAGGGGCAGCTGGAATGAGTTTTTAATTAGAGTTGTGGGTCTCTGCACGCTGAGATGCTCTGCTGCTCTCTGTTGAGTCTTCAGGTCCAGTTTAAATAGACCAAAGTACCAGTATACTCCACGAGGACCTACTTCTAAGCTGCTGAGTTCCCCTCTCCTAATCTGAGTTTGTTCAGACCAGTTTGGGAAGATACATTGGGCGGCCCTTTCCCAGCCACTCAGTATAACAGGAAATCTTCTGCTAGTAAATTAAACACTGTGACATGTGTGTGCCATTTCAAAGCTTGTCACCTATAGGTCAAACTGTCCTTCACACAGACATGGAAATGTGAATATTACCGAGGTTTCCAGTTAAAATCGAATCCCTTGCAGGAAATGCTGTAGGCTCACCATGTCCCTGACTTTTCCCCAATCAGCAGGGGCTAAGCCAGCCCTGATACGGACGCTAACGGGGGTCAACTGGACCACCAGGCTAGTCAATAATGTAGGCTTCCTATACGCTTCCTATAATCCAACACTGGGGAAGATATATAGATCCCTTTGTTCTGTGAGATTTCAATACACCTTAGAGCAAATGTAGCCTTTTGCTGAAGGGAAGTATTGATTGATTTATTGTAGCTAATATTATGAATTCCATGCGTTATAATTGCGCCTCTTGTGAATTTCCATCCGTAAATCTAACAGAATGTCTGTGAGGACAGTTAATATATTTGTTTATCTAGATATTCTCATAAATGCAATGGCATTTTCATGTATTAAAGGCCAGACAATACCTTTTTACACTCTGGGCCTTATTTGTCTGATGTAAATTATGTATTCATGAGTACTGTAATATGGAGTCATTGATGTTAAGGTCAAAATAACAGTATAAAACTGTTCAGACTGGGAAAAAAATGCAACATTGAAATATTTAATGGATTAAATTTTAAAACTCATTTTAAAAATGAATTTATACATATATGCGCTGGACGATTTAACAACCATTTGTACTCACTGCAGAAACATTTGTATGTGAGTACATTTTAAATGAGAAACACGTTCACTATACTTTTGTTTCAGATAGGGTGGTCCAGTAACAGAATATTTCCGTCTTCTCTCAGAATAGTTACCATCTGCCTAGTGGCAGGTTTGTTGCTTCGGGGGATCCCATTCAAAAGGACATTTTGGGGCCCCATGCCCCCTCCCTTGTGTAGTAACAGTTTTTGACCAACAGGGGACTCCCACAGAAAAGCATGGTTTGAATGGTGGTGAACGCTACACCTGCATCTCATTTAACAATCTACAGCTGCCGTAGTCGCCACAAATCCTAAACGTAATCATCACGAGTGAATTTTACAATAGCACGTTGACACAGAGACTCCTATTTATACGGGTCAAACACCAAAGAGCCCCCTCTCGTTCCCAGTCAGAGAGCATTCGCTGTTTTTAAGGTCAGGGGTGCACCTAGAATTCCTGAGGGCCTCCTACTAACTCCTAGTCAGTCATCACGATGTTTGCCTTTAATTTCACCCAATATCGTCGTCACAGGGTATATACAGTACACAATACGTAATAGCAATGCAGTTTCCTTTCTGGTTTGGAAATGTCTTCATCTTTCTGCTTAAATAAACAGCATGGGGCAGCATCTTACCTAACGCCAAAGGTAATGGCTTTTGGTTAAAAAAGAATTGACTGGCTCTTATCTGCGGTGGCCTTTCAGTGCTTAACCGAGCGAGACTCGGGGCGGTTAGGCAGACAAAGAGGCCGGCCTCATGCTGTTCGATGCCTGGGTCACCCTATCCGTGACCTTGGTCACCCAGCCCCTTGTGTAGGGGGTCAGACAGGGCCTGGGTCCTGATTTTAGGAGCCTAAGGCTGTTTTAGTTTGGGCTAGTGTGTGTGTGTGGGGGGGGGGTGAGAGAGTTACTGTTTCTCTGTAATGAATAAAGTAGAGGGTGAGAGGGAGGGGGCTGGGGTGAAGCTTGGGGGTGCTGGTCACATACCTGCTTTGCTAAGATAACAAGCCCCCTAAAAACACATCCATCACCGGGCTGCAGCACCAGCAGAGCTACTTGCTGTTTCAGAGCGTGTGTTTGCCTGAGAGTCTACATAAGTTTGGTATGAAGTGTGCATCTGTGTGCATGGTGCTCAGGCTCCGGATGTACTGCACAGATGTGTGTGTCTGTGACTGTGAGTACATATATATATATAGATGTAACCTGTAGAAAATGCATCTCTCTTACGGTGCTGCTTATACAAGAAAGACAGCTCATGTGGAGCAAAGGGGGGGAGTGTCAGCCACCCCTCTCACCTGCCGGGGACACTGCGCGACAGCCGTTTGAGCCGCAGACCCAGGAGGGGGCGTGGCCATAGAGTGGCCATAGAGATCTGCACGCCAGCACTTAACCAAGTCTCAAAGGAGGACAGGAATGATTCTTAATAGAACGGGTGAAGTTATTCAACAAAATGACAAATCCCTGTATACGTAACTGTGAATGTCATAAGACATTGTGGAGTCTTGCAGTGCGGAGTGTGAAAAAAACAGGTGGTAGTGCCACCCTTGTTATTCAGAACCGGCAGATTGTGAGAGGTGCCAGTACTCTGAAGAGAAAAGCAGAGGTGGTACCGTGTAGCGAAGCCCTTTCTAGGAGGGGTACTGCCTCACAACGCAGATAACACGCCACAAATGGAAGACGCAAATAAGGCAGCTGGCTTTATGAAACACAGTGCGTGGTAGTCAGGTCATAGGAGGGGCATCAGTCTGGTATCTGGAGTGGTGGGAGTGTTTCCAGGTGGAACCAATCAGGAAAGGAATCCATCGTCACATGACGCTCCCCACATCCCCCCAATATATACTGTATGTACATTTTTATTAATTTATTTATTATATTTATTTCATAATTTTATACATTTTTTCCCTTTATTTTCTTTTTGTAACTGTCCAGAGGCACGCGTCTGTGAGCGGCAATTCCCAGCAGGACGGGGCCGGGCGAAGTGGGGCGCAATCTTCCGGAGGACCTGGCCAGCTCGGATTCTCACTCACCGTGCATGATGGCTCTTCATGGCTGAGTCGCCGGCTCCCATCAAATCCTCATTTCCGACAAAACAAAGCCCGCCGAGCACGTCCGTCACGCGAGCCCTGTCCATCGCCGAGACAGATGCTTCTCGTATGAATTGGAAAAGGGGGTGGGTGGGTGCCGCATAAATTATTCATGTCCTGCCAAGCCTGGAGGTGCTTATTAAACATTGCGTGGCAAGTGGTGCGGATGGCTCCTCTGAAAGTGGATTTCTCTGTCTGCACAACTTTGGTGTGTGTTGTGGGGTGCAGTTCATGAAGTTTCCCCACCATGTTCAGTTACATATTTTAAACACATGCCACCTACACCCATACCACCCATATATATACTGTATAGTTTTTGGGAGAGAGAGAATTAGAGGCACCCAGGAAAGGGTACAGTACCCCCAAAGCGCGATATTGCATTAATTACACTTTCCAAACAGTATTGCAGCATCTCACACGCTGACGCGTGGCGGAGTGTGACAGCCGCCCTCGCTCTTGAGGCAGGCAAACCGAGGGGTGTTTCAGCCACGCTGGAATTCCGAAATAACTTAGTCAAGCTCTCAGCATTGAATCTCTGTCAGAGATCACCCTGAGTGGCCAGACTCAAGCTGACCGAGGTACAGAAAGGCTATTTCAGATCCGGAGGTTTATTTCGGAGCTTTCTGTTTGTTTACTTGTTTTGTTTGTTTGTCACTTGTGATCCGTGTGCATGGTGTCTGGATGTTCTCCTACTGTCATCTAGGGGGCCCAGATCATGAGGTCAGACTAATTGGCACCTAAACAGCCCATAGAGTATGTGTGATTGTATCTGCCCTGTGACGGACTGGCAGCCCACCCTGGGTGTCCCATGCCTCGTACCCTGTGCCGCCTGTGATGAACTCCACCCGCCTAACCAGCCCCCACCTCTGTGACCCTGACGAAGGGCCTAGAAGATGGATGGATTTTAGTGCTTATTTAGAAAATGGATTATTTAAGATAATAAATCTCACGAAGGATAAAGCACGGCCATAAATATATCAAAATGCATATGAAAAATGCATTTAATGTATCAGAAAATATAATAAATACATTATGCTGTGCATTATTTAAGCAATAAGGCGGGCAAAGCTGTGCTTTATTCATGAAGAGTGGCTGCTAAAGGTGGAGACAGGCTGGGGTCCTCAGGGGACGCTGAGCCGTGACCTTCTCTCATCCCGGAGCCCAGACCCTGATGCCTTCCATTTATTAAATGGCTGCTACGTGTTACAGACTCGCGTAGCGCCTAACACGCAAACTCAGACTGACTGATCAAACACGGGTGTCCCAGCTAATTTGCTTCTTCCCAATTAGGCTCCGACAGCCAGCTTACGATAAGCTTAGGATTAAAACTAAACTGCTGTGTTTTATGTATGTACTGTACAGTTGTACTGTACAGGTTTTTCATGTGCATAATTTAACAATCAATGTAACTTCTAATATTCTGAAGTGTATGAATCCCAATGCCACGCAACACGGTTTCTATTTGTAAATTGCAAAATTGTGACCAAACACGGCATTGTTGCTATGGAAGGGTAACATTTGCACTGCCGTCACTTGCCGTCTGTTTTGATTTACTTTCATATAAAATGGAGTGATGTCACAGTCTTTCTCTCTGCGCTGATGTCACTTCCTTGTTAGAATGTCACACTCAAAGCGCAGCTATGAATATGTAAGCCAATCTGTACCCAAACTGAATCTGCTATAAGGGTTGGCGGGAATAAAAAAAAAAATGACTTTAATGATTACATTTAAATGTGCTGCCTGAGACACAATACCACAAAGAAATCTCTTTTCATGACATTCTGACATTTAAAAAAAAAAACATAAAGTGGTTCTGATGTTCAACTGCTCCTCTTGTAACAATCAGGCATCTCGCTTCTTAATGAGTTAAGTCAATTCGCTTCCTGGAGATGTGGCAGGCTCATTTTTTGAGATCCCCTTCACACCGCGTTTGATTTTTAAACTCCACACGTATGCAGCAGTCCGGCTTCAGCGTTACATTAGGAACAGATGAATTGTATTCAAACGCAAATGCTTTCATAGCTGGGTATTTGTTTTGATAGCAGATGCTTTGCTAGGCCCTTTGCTGATACTTGATTACTTATATTCAAGCCTATCTACCTACTTGCATATTCTACACATTCAGTATACATTTCCAGAAACAAATTAACCTTGATTGAAATCTCAGAGGGGCTCTGAGCTTTGCAGTTAAGTCTCTAGAATGTCAAACATGATAAAGTCTGAAATAGAAGATGGAGAAGAAAAAATAAAACAAGGATTCTCCTTTCAAATTGAGTTTTATGCTGGCATTTGAAAAGCAGGTACAGGTGGAAAAAAAAAATGCTACGGGGAATCTTTGAGTCATCTCTGAATGTTGTTTCAGTTCTCTATGGGTTGTCACATCAAGGGATTGAGTCAGGAGCTTGTTAAAGAATGCTTATGTGTTTATGCAGCCCCGACTGCTGTGGATAGGCCTCTCTGAAATGTAATGCTTCCTGATGGGTAATATCGTGTTTCATTGGGGTTTTTTCCTCATTCAGATAGGGCTCTCTGCTGTCAGCTTTGACGTCCGGTCTACCAATTACGACGCTAAGGCCACATTCTGGGAACGTAAAGTACAGCTGAGGTCATTGCGTCCTAATCAGGCAGGCTGGTGTGATAAGTTGAATGAAGGCTTGCATGACAGCACCTTTAAATGCCGTCGTCATTAGAAAGGTTGTCAAAACTACATTTGTGTCTCGCCATCCCGCCATGGCTCGTTCCTCATGAGGGCAGCTTGGAGGCTGCTGTAGACTGGAGGTAATGTTCCATACGCCAAGCTCAGCGACTGCTTTCCCTGAAGTTCCCTGGAACGGCCCAGAAAATGCCAGAAGTAGAATCTGGCTCTTGGACATCTTGGAAACAAGCGAAAACCTACCAGAATCCCAGGGAATCTGGGACGCTGGGGCTCCGTTTTTCTTTTTTGGAAAACTCAGAATCTCACAAGCATAATGCTCCATTGAAGGTGAGTGATTAACGCGCCGTTGGCTGGAGATGACTGCGGCACCTTGTCCTAAATCCAAACACCCCATAATTCCTAAAACACGCTCTCGCTCCCGCCGGCCGCCTAAAAATATCTCCCATGCGGAAACCGCTGCTAAATCTCCCAGAAATCAGCTCTGCGCTGTGGGTCTGGTGAGAGCAGCAGAAAGGAGTGTCAGGACAGGGAGAAGAAGCCCTCGCTGCAGCGAGCAGCCTCCCATCACTCTATTATTTAAACATGTGGGCAAACATCTGTGTGGCAGCTAGCATGGAGGCTGAGCCTGTAGACTCATTACTTAAACCGTGCTGGTCTGAGTCCCAGGAGTGTCCTCCTGTATTACCTTTGAACAGAGTATTTAACCTAGATTACACCAGTTAAACTCCCAGCTGTGTGAATGGGCACATATTTAAGTTGCTTGGCTAAACATGGCCATTTTTGTTTGTGGGCCATATGAAAGATTTTTTTTTTTTTTTATTCTTCAGCAGTCATTGTTTAAAAAAATCAAACCAATAAGGTAAAACAGAGTAAAGTGCTGTGAAAAAAGAATCGGAATGAGATGCTCAGCATCTGCAACCATTATATATCTGCCCGCATCTGGAGGTCAGGAGTCCAGCAGACGTATTGACGAGGAAGTCAATGAGCAAATATCTATGACAAATGGTTTGTCTGACATGTGTAATCGATGAGTCCAAACAGAACGTACCTGCCATCGATATTCTGGCATAGGAAGCAACTTCTGAATTCAAGACCCGCTGACGGAACACCCCAAACATCTCAAAGCATCTAAAAAAAAAAAAACACTTTCTTTTTCTTTACTCCGGCTTTGACGTTCAAATAACTTTGCAGGAATGTTCTGTATGTCGCTGGGTACCTAATTCATGAGCCTTTAAGGATTTAATCAATGTGGCTGGACTGTGTTAGGTATCTCCAAGCCACCGCAAATGATAATATTTGTATGTGTGTGTGTGTGTGTTTTCTCCCCCCTGCCTCAGTGTCTGTCAGCATTTTCTCCTGTCAGAGAGGCAGGCTGAGAGGCACCCAGCCAGGTGTGCTGGGCAAGCCGGCTCCCGGATCTTTGATCAGAACCTCCAGCAGGCAGGCCTCACGCTTGTGTCTAGGGAAGAAAAATGAGACGGGATATCTCCCGCGGGGCTCCCTTCCTCTCGGATCGCGTCCCGTCACACGAGATAAAAGCTGGCCCAATTAGAGTGACGGGGAGCCCCAAAATTGTCTTCCTATAGCTCTCCTCTATGGCTATGTATAAATTATTGTCACGCCTGTAATGTTCCTGCGTATGCCAGCTAGTGGCAGACACCTCAGATTTATAAACAAGAAGCTTTGTTTCCTTGAGTAGTGTCACATAGAATATTTGTGTCAAATTTTTAGGTTGTAGGTACCGTGACAGCTCTTCTCCGTGTGCTCCACCATGGTAACTGTGGAACTGGACCGGTGGGATAGACCATGCTTTATTGCAGGTATCAGACTTCATTATTAATTCCTAAATCATCTAAAACGGCGCTCGGCCATTGGCGGATTCCTCGGTACTCCGCGTCTTTAAGGCTGTGAATCTTCCTGCGGGTAGAAGCTTTCTGTTTTTCTTCTGTAATTACCCTCCTGCTCAGCGTAACCTACAGGCCGTATCTCCAACGTGACAGACGGGCTCCGTCAGGCATTCAGGAAGCCATCGGCGAGGCAAGGAGAGAGCGAGCGAGCGAGACGCAAAGGCAACTGAAAGAAGGGTAGTTGGGTTATTGCCACCACCGAAAGCCAAGAAGAGGGGAAGAGCTCCAAAAAGTGGAGCTATTTCTGCAAGTGCAGATATTTTCCTTACGACGTGAAGCCTGCCTGCGAACACTATCAATCGCCTCCCAATCTTAATAATATCACTGCCTGGGAGCAACGGCTAATTCGGCTAATTACCCTGGTTCTCTTTAGACCCTCAAGTGTTCCTTGGAAAACTGCTATTATTAGGACGCATTTTATATCCAGGACACAAGACACAAGTGGTCGCAAACACGATGGGGGACACGTGGCATGCGTTGGCTGGTAACATGGTTAACGAGTGAATATAAACCAGCTAAGGTATTAGCAATGTTGCTAGGAGCTGGTTAGAGGGTGGCGTCTCATTCTAGAGGACACCTTTCAGAATATTCTGGGTGGAGATGGGCTTGGATAATTGGAATATTTAAGAATAGAGATTTGTGACATGAGCTGAAGCTTATCTGTGCAAAGCTTCAGTAACAAGTCCATATTCATAGAGCCTAATAACTGTTCTTATAATAAATTGTAACACATTCATGAAGTATCATAAACACAGCTATAAATATTTATAAAAAGGCAATAACACATTATAGCCATGTTCCTCATGCATTATGAAGGCTCTCTGAAGCTTCCATCTATAATGGACTAGAGATACCTTCATAATGAATGATAATAGTCAGTATAAGCATTATGGATGCTTTGTTCTGCATTATAAAGGTGTTTATAGTGCATTATAGATGAGACCTTCATAGGGCATTCAAAATGCATAATACACCTGATTATAATCTGTTATGCCTTTTTATAAATATAGCCGGGTTTATAATACTTTATGAATGCATTATAATGCATTATGAAAGCATGTGCAATTCAGTATAATGATTGCTTTGAGTAGTGTTACCCAAGCTTCTTCCTCAGTGCAGAATTGATACCTGTTTACCTTTATTTATATGTTATTAAAAGGGTCAAACATTTTATAGTTGTGATCAATCAATCAAGGTCATTCTTTGCTATCCAATGTTCACTCCTGTGTCTTCAACTTAAGCCAATTCCCTCATTCCACTCTTTCACTCTCAGGGCTTGAATTTTTCAAGTTCTTTTTTTCCCAGCGACATAAGGCTCTTGAAATGAAAGAGTGTCGGGTCCCCAGTGCTATGCCAGATGATGTAATAACTGTCATGCTGTCATCAGAGCAGTTAGTGATTAATATTGTATGACAAGGTACTTCTTGCTGTTAAAAGCATTCAGGTAAGAGCATGGGATAATTCATCTGTGTCGGTTATCAGTGCTGGCCCATCACACACATTTCTGGCGCTCAATTACTGTCAGAAACATACTCAAAAATTAACGAGGGGAATGCCCCCCGCAGGGATGTTGTTTGCCAGAAGAAATGACCTACACCCGGTTTCAAAAGTTAGAGATTCATTTTTATGACACCCACTGGAAAGGAATGGATCAGACGGGACACGCCACGCGAGAAGCCTTCCCGTTCTGCGGGCTTGTCGGTGGCTACACTGCTCGTTCTGAAGGAACAGAAACATCTCTTACAGAACAGAGGGTCAACATAACCCAGATTTCATGCGAACTGGAAAGAGCCAAAACCGTTGGCCGCACGTCGACATCTCTTGTTCGAGATGCATGAGTAACTAGAAACTATGAAAGCAGGAACATTTATAAAAGATCAGCATGGATGAAACTGAATGCAAATGTGGAGATGTTTATTATTGTACAATAATAACTACTTTGGCATTTTGAATTGCATTGCTTAAACAGTGGCAGAGGAGTCCTTCTGGAAGCAAATAAAACATGGCAAAGAGGATATGAAGTAATTTATTGTATAATAAATGAAAACAAAACAACTGCCCAGTTTGCGTGTTCCTCATTTAGAACGGTTGTTTTTCTTCCCCTGATAGCCGGCTCCCTTGACACAGAGCGCTCCAGCCACGTCCTTTCCGAGTCCGAATTGTCACTTCTGCTTAATTTATAACTGGCTAAATGCCTGAAAGGGTTAACAGAGGGGCGTTCTGGTGCAATACAAAAAGAGCAACATGGATATTTTACATGACTTACAGCCAAAGCCATGTGATAACTCCATGTAGCTATCACCAATTCCTCCTGGACACCCTAGAGCAAAGATTGTGGAAAGCTGGGTTGCCTCAGACCAAGCAATTGTGAAAGGCGGGGGCGGAGCCAGAGGGGAGTTGGCTGTTTATTTACTGTGGCACCTTTGCATGGCAGTCTGTTCTTACACAGGAAAGTTGACTGGATCTTGGGGGTTTCTATGGATTGGGGTAAGACTAGCTTAACATTTTACCAGGGCCTGCAAGTAAAGAACTGGAGGTGGACCCCCCCCCTGAATAGGGCCTGGTGCCACCTATGATCCCAACTCTTATTTGGCCTCATTTGAGTCTGATCGTTGTCATTTTCCTTCATCATTACTCTGCTGTACACCTTAATTAGTCTGTCTTGGTAAATAGCTCTCAAAAGCATGTTGGATCAGCATCCGGACTAAATGACCTTAACCATTAATTAACACGTTGCATTATATCAGAAAAAATGAAGCACAGCTTAGAAAAAAAACAACTGAATCACTTCACAGTAGCCTGCACTCCTGTCTAGTACTATTTTTAAATTCCCATTGAGTAATAGACAGTCCCAGTCTCCCTATGTACCTAGTTAGGAGACTGTTTGTCTCAGGACATAAAGCCAGAGGGAATTATGGGTTTCTCTGAGGAATGATAGTGCAGACTAGCTTGAGATCTGTTTAACTCGCAATGTAGAACATTTCCATTTTTCTACACTGCCTGCAGTAGAAGTTACTAAGAAAATAAACATACGGAACAAAGGATGAAGACCTTTAGTTTGAAACCCAAGCATGATGGGTCATTGTTACAGAGCGACAGGTTCAGACAGAAACCAAGTGGTAATAGGCATCACGGCCAATGCTCTTGGAAACATCACTGGAGGGAAACCCGGGTCTTTGATTATGACCGTGCCCTTTAATGCAAGTGGAAGTCAGGTGGTTGAGTGAAATGGATGCTAGAATTCATGCATCCATCTTCCAGCCTCTTGTCTCGGTCAGGGTCATGGGAAGGCTGCAGCCAATCCCAGAGCATGTAGAGCAACGATGCTGGAGACGCTGGCTGGAAAATCTGGTATCATCATTTCAGTGAATAACTGGCATCAATGGACACGAAAATACATCAATGAATTCACAGCAGAATTTAATCGTAGGAACTGTAAGTGGGTGATAGTTATATGCCCATATTAGCTACAAAGCTACAAAAGACATTGATTCAGATCTTCTAGAGAAATCCACCAGAGAAGAGCCTTTTCCTTTGACTATGACCATCTCATTTCATGCATGATGAGCGTCAGGCAGACAGTAAGGAAGAAGGTGAACTTCAGCTCACCCCGACGGCAACAAAACAGGAACCACATGCTCTGAAAGGCATGATGTCACAAGGCCATACGGCTGTCTAGATTCTCTGGCAGCTTATAATGGCCCCAGAGGGCAGCTCCGGGCTCATTTGTCATGGAAGTAGCATGCAGGAGGAGCAGCAGACCTGAGCCAAGGTAACGGACCCATGTTCCTCTCTGTCCTGTCCGGACTCCAGAGGGAATGTGTTCATGCTTACAGTCCAGGTGATGAGACAGAACCTGCTGCAACATCCAGTTCACCTCTCTCAGCCACAGCCTGGGGCATGTGTGTCTCCATGTGTAGTAGGCCGTGTGTGTGTGTGTGTGCAGGTTTGGTTATACTTGCGAGGACCAAAAGGTATTTTTTAGGTCCTCACTACTTCATTTTATAAAAATCTGTGAATGCAATCAAAAGTATTGTATTTGATTACTTATGGTTAAGGTTAGGGCTGGGTAGGGGTTATGGGGTGGGATGTATGGGTTTTTCCCATAGAAATGAATGGATGGTCCCCATTTAGATTGGTACACGGGTCTGTGTGCGTGTGTGTGTGGTTGGGTTTGCATAGATCACATTTGAGGACCAAGATGTCCCCAAAGTGTGGTAAAACCTGAAATTTCCCTACTTTTGGGGAGATTTTTTCAGGTCCCCATTTGAATAACCTCAATTTTATAAAAATCTGTGAATGCGATCAAAAAAGTAAAAATGCCAAAAGTCTTTTATTTGGGTTGGTTACTTATGGTTAAGGTTAGGGCTTTAGGGCGCAGTGGGGAGCCGCCGTGCACAACATTCCCAGTGTTGTGACTGGGAATGGGGTTTTTCCCATAGAAATGAATGGAAGGTCCCCATTTAGGTTTGTGTGTGTCAGTGTCTAAGTATGTGTGCTCAGTGTTGACCACCACATCCCAGTTGACACACTGAGACAATATCCAATTTTGTTTCTGTTAAAAAGAGACAAATGGATCACAGTTGATGCAGTTGAATGTGTTCAGCGCTGTTACATTTGTAAAGTGACCCTACCCTGGGTAACCTTCCTTTGGAACAATACAAGCACTGAACATCCACATTATTTGAGATTCGGTTATATTAAGTTGGCCCTCCCCTGAAGCGTTAAATGTACATTAAATGTACAGTCTTCCAGGTCACCGGGTCTGAGCAGACTGACAGGCCGAACTGCATGCACTAAGCTCCAAGAGCACTGAGACATGTAATGCGGGCCGTGGCCTCAGGATTCAAACTTGTTTTAAGTCCTAGAAGGTTAATGCATTTTCACGTTGTCTCAACTGGTCAAGGGACGCTTGAATAGTTTGGAGTGACCGGAATGCATGGTATTAAATCTTCTGCCATAGGTGTGACGTCCCCTGGACAGAGTGCATCGTGTCTCTCGCAGGGCACAGCATGTCTTACATGGGTTACGAGGGCAGCTTCATTTGACAGGTTGTGACATATCATACACAGGTTGTGACATACCCCAGTCAGGGCGTGTTATACGTCTATGCATGGGAGGAGACATCCATGCGAATGGGATGCATATCCTCATAGACTGCTGGTCACACTGGAGCTCATCTCTTACACATAATCCATATAATGCATCCAGGACATATAACACAAAGCAAGATGCCTTCAGTATAAGGCTGAAGAATACTGGGCAAATTGTCACCCAACTGCTATTTATCATATAGGCTGGTGGCTGATCTGAGAGATTGGAAGAAGGCCCATCTTTCTGATCCTGGATACTGAACTCATGTAGGTATAACGGCGCAGTGGGGAGCCGCCGTGCACAAGGTCACGCCTTTGCAAGCGACATGTATATACAGGGCACAGCAGGTGTCCTGGGTTCTCGGAATTAGCCCGATAATGAGGTAGGCACCGGCCTGTGGGACCGGCAAGCTCCCTCCCTGGGAGCAAGGTAGCTGTGTGTATGTGGCTGGAGCGCAGCTGTAATACCGGGGGGCGTCGGGGGGACATAGTGCGGGGGCCGCTCATGTAAATAACCAATCAGAGGTGTCCTGAACTGAGACTGCAAGCCAGAACCAGTGACAAGGACCACGCGTGCATTAGG
>JAODKL010000039.1:7061797-7094859 GCA_026780765.1 Petrocephalus schoutedeni | reverse complement strand
CCAGCTAGTTGAGTACTCTGTGACTGTGACTCTTTATGCTCAACTGGTTGGTTCAAACAAAATCCTGGATACTTTCTGGACCTCAACTATCCACCTATGGTGATGATAAGATTACATGTCCTATGTAGGAGTACTCCTGAAGTATTCATTATTGTATATGCAGTATGTATGCCTGTTTTTAATTGTCATGCAGCTCATGCCAAGATCAACACGCTCTATCTAGAAAAACAGATTTCTGCAAAAGAAACACAAATGTTAATAAGGAGAAACTGTAATTCATTGCTAAGTGATTTAGGCATAACAATAAACATTACAAGAATACATTTCAAGGCTTGTGCATTTCGAGATATTAAAAACATGACTTTTACTGAATCAAATACCAGTTAAAGTCCTATTTTAAAATTTTCATTATTGTTTGAATGATACATTAAGTCCAGATTTACAAACCAATATTCTCTCCCTTGTATTTGTGGATAGGTAGCAAAATAAGTGAAGTGTTGACGCTCAACAGCAAAATGTGTCCCCTGCATGTAACCCACATGAGACATAGCAGTGGGTAGTTAGTTCTGCGCTTAAAGCGAGCCATACCTTGCTAGTTGGGCAATCAAACCAGCAACCTTTTGATCACCAGTGTGCTTCCCTAACCATTAGGCCATCACACATGTACATTGTTTCTTTTTTGAAAAGAGTGATGCAGTGATGCAGCCTGGGGTGTTTGCTGTGACCAATCAACATGAGATCTCTCCTTTGTCTCGATTTGGGTTCAACACAAGCAAATGTAATAGGAGGACAGAAGACAGGCATTGGACTGTCACCCTCAGATGCAGATAGGTCTGGAAGGGGGTGATGAGCTATGAATGCTGTTGATATGCAGCTTAGTTTATGTAAACCAAAGCATATAGAAAGTTCCAGAAACTATAACTGGGACGTAGGAGGCACAGCTAAGAGGTGGCACCTTGACTGGAATCCGCCTTAATGGGAAACATGCCGCTGTTCACAGAACTCATCACTGGAAAATTAATGACAATTATAAACTGACAACGTCATTAATTGCTATTAACAGTGTTTTGGTCTTCTAAATCTCACAGTGCAACAGAAATATGTTACAATTAAATAAGCTGATTACACACAGGATCAAAACCTAATGACTACAGCATATGTTTCAGAAGGGCTGCTGCTATATATTTAGAAATAATTAGTCTGAACTGACGTGGTGTGAACTGTTATGAAATACATCTGATTGCGTTTGGGGTGTATGAAGTCGACAGGTTTATGGGGTGGGGGTGTGTAAACATGAGGCCACTAAAAAGCATCACGGGTTCTTACCCTAAATAGCCTCTGGAAGGTGAAATCGCTTGACATCACTTGTATATGAGTATATGGGATTGACGCAATACCATTTCCTCTGCAGGAATCTGCCATTGCTTTACAAAAATAATTTTAAAATAACAGAAGTAAAACACCATGACCAAAAGCAATCTGAATTTTTGGTAACATTTCTTATGAATGCCAGATATATACGAATATATGTACAAATGCATAACACATTATGATGCAATGATAAAACAATATGAACATGTCTATAAATATTTATAAAAAGGTATAACATAATAAGTTTTTCATTATGCATTATGATTGCTTTAAGATCCTTCATAATGCAGTACAAAGCAGCCATAATTCTTATATTAACCATTATGATGGTATCTATAGTACAGCGCACGTGAAAGCTTCATTGGAGCTTATGAGGTATTATAATGAATGCTTTAATGCCTTATGACTGTCAATAGAAGATGCTGTAAAGCTGTACTAAATCGTAATCTGTATATATACACACACGTACACACACACTGTTAAAACCATAGAGAAGTAACTACTGACACATGACTTCACAAACCATGGTTTTGTCTGTCTGTGTGTGATTTCAGTGTAAGTATACTTACCATCTTGAATAGCTTATATGGCCACAGTATCATTCATGGGAAGCAGGTGATCACTGACAGGCTAATGCTTCGCTAATGGCCACAATCAATTCTTTGCACCATCTGTTTTTCACAGCCCATGCCATCGGAAGGCAGAGCACAGGTTTAGAGCTTTTTCAACCCTGGACCACTGTTTTATTTATAATTCTGTGCATCGTATTGCATTTACTTTCATGTACATTTATTCATTTTACCCACATTTCCCACGAATCCCTACGGTCTTCCTGTTAAGCCTCCCACATGTACTGAATACAGAATTTTGTTGCAGACAAAGTTGAGCCACTAACCCATGGAGAAAAAGAAAATAGTACAGGATTTGTTTTTTGGTTAGAGATGAAGCATGAATTTATACTTGATATGATATGATAATAAGATCGTACAACTACAACTACAGCTGTAATAGCCCATGAAATATGACACCTAAAGGGGGTGGAAGTGAAGTGTCTGTAGATAGGAATGGATCCACTTAGCCTTTAGCAGAATCACTGACGTCAGAAGCATGAACATACATCACAAAATGAGACTAAGAATTCTGCCATTTGTATTAGGTATGGTTCTCCTACATGTGCACCATCTTGTTCACGAGACCAGCCCTGATCACATGGACAGAGAAATCAGCACTGCATTTTAAAAACACCCATTTATTTTAAGCTTTTTCAATGCAGCCAATGAAACTCCTTGTAACGTTTTCGATTTCGGGTTATCTTTTCTAATGCCATTTACTGTGAAGATAGCAGAATTTGTATTTTATTACCATTTTAGTCCTAAAGCTACTGTTAAATAAAGTACAATTCATAGATCTGCCCATGAATGCTCGCAATCAGATTTATGCAATTCTGCAGTTTCTACACTTTTTGTGTTTTCCTTTTAAGTTCCATTTTATACGTTTCCATGGCCACGTTTGACTGCAGCAATCCCAATTTGACTTGATTGATGGCATCTGCAAATGGATATGATGACATTAGCCCTAACCCTAATCCATGACCCATCCCTACATGGTTCCTCTGCACTGATTAAACATCATCCATGGTTACTGTTTACAGCCAGATTCTACCTCACCATAGAACTGGCTCATCTGAACACCCATAATCCTGTTTGAGAGTGCAATAGGGATCCAAAGCCACAACGCTGATTTGCAAATGCGGGGACTTTGTGTCGCTGCACATTCGGATCATGTCTGCCTTCATTCTAAGTCTATTTCCCACATGGGCTTCTCCAAGGCTTTCAGCTTTTGGGTTTAATTTATTTCAAATCCAATACATTCCCTTTGTGTCCATGTCTTAATGTTTTGACTGATGCGGATGTTGGCGTTTTGGATTTTGTGAAAAATACCATGGTAGCGTCAAAGCTTTGGTGGGCAGAGAAAACATCTGTTTAGGCTAGCAGAGTTACAAATAATACATATACAGGTTTTTATGTTTTTTATTTAAACTTCAGGGTGGCACAGTGTTCAGCACTGCCACTTCAAATCGCACACTTGCTCAGTATTTAGAGTTTGCATGATCTGCCAGTGGTCCTCAGGTGTGGTCTGGGTACACCAGCTTCCTGCAATAGTTCAAAGACACGCTGTTTGGGTAACTGGCATCTCTGAATTGCCAATAAAGTGTGATTGTATGGTTGTGTCTCATCCAGGGTGTCCCCCAGCATCATGCCCGATGCTGCTGGCACAGGCTTACAGTTCCCTCCAACCCTGTACAGGATTAGCAGTTGAAATGTGGATGGATTTTTCTTAAAAACACTCAATAATTCTTGACATTTACTGGAGTTTAAAAGCAAAAACTCAATATTTAACAGCAATGGCAGAAAGGGGGCCTGTACCATCTTTGCTGACCTCTTCGCTCATCTTGGCAGATTTCCTGGCACTCTCTCCAGCTGTTTGGAGGTCATTCCCAGACAGAAGTTTCCAGGACAAAACTATGTAGGTGTCTCTGGCCATTACACCCACAGGAACTTTAATGACATCCCATACCAAATCTATAGGCATCAATATGGAGCTGGTCCCCTATTTGCAGCTAGTAACAGCTGCCACTCTTCTGTGATGTTCAACTCTTCTAATGTTAGATGTGAAGGCCTGACTTGCAATCTCTGTTCTAGTTCATCTCAAAGGTGTTTGATGGAGTTGAGGTCAAGGCTCTGTGCAGGCCAGTCAAGTTCTTCCACACCAAACTCACCCCACCATGTTTTTATGAACCTTGCTTTTGTGCACGGAGGCACAGTCACAGACAACCTCCAAAACCTTGTGGAAAGCCTTCCCAGAAGAGCGGCAGCTATTATAGCTGCGATGGGGGAACTAACTCCATATTGATGCCTATAGATTTAGAATGGGATATCAAAAGTTCCTGTTAGTGTAATAACCAGGTGCCCCAATAATTTTGTCGGTATAGTGTAATAAAGATATTATTCAACTGGAGATATACATCTTCTTATTTTTCAGCCCACTCCGGTGCATCCTGCATTTTAGCTTCTGATTTAAAGGACTGGAGCTGGTTTTCCTCCGAAATCTTACTTTGTCATCCATTATTCCTGAAGTCCTGTGCTTTCCACTTTCAAGTGATAAAAAGTGTACTGTGTGAGAATGCTACATGAATGCCTATTAAACAAATATCTGTGCATTGCCACCTACAAACATTGGAATTTCCAAAAAAAAAATGTAACCTGTGTACGTTCAGATTTTTCTTGTCCACAGTGGGAATGGACATTACATGATGTCAGTATTCAATGGCCATTATTCTACTTACAAATTATATAAGCTTAGGGATGTGGATTTAAAAGTAGTTTGCCCGGGTCTTGACTGTAATCATGACTTTCTCTTTCCCTCTTTGGATATCCGACAGCTTTACCCACAGGACCTAGTCTTTAGGAATGTTTTATAGGCCAAAGACAGACGGCTATTTATGGACAAGACTGGATACAATTTTAGAAGCAAAAAGATTGTGTTTCCAAAATCATGATCCAAGCAAAGCTAGCATGCTGTGGACCAGGCAAAAAGCAATGCAAAGGAAAACCAAATCCAAGACCAAATCATAATTCCAAGATCCACAACAAAGCAAAAGCAGTAGATCATAGGTCTGGTCAGTGCAAGTCAGAGAAAGTAAAAAAAAATCCGAAAGAGATTGAGTAACAGTCACACACTAACAGGATCGCCAAGAAATTAAGGCTAAGTAAGCTCACCAAACAGCAGCTAACAAAACAGCACTAAAATACCCCGGCAGTAAATGAGTCAGTGAGGCCCAGTGCAGTGAAACCCTGTCAAGGCGAAGTGAGGCCAGGCTGGTGATATGTAGCTCAATGGAGGTTAGCGAAATTTAAACAGAAATTTAATGTAAAGCAATCACCTCCGCCCTCCCACGCAACTCCTGAGTGGGACAGTCTGGGTACACTCATCCAGGCCACAGCCATCTGAGTACAGCAAGTTTCGAAAACCCCCCCCAAATGGGCATCTATTGGTCCAATAGAGCGTGTATGGAACACATAGGTTCATCAATATCGTCCATCCCTGTGCCTGTATCCTGGCACTGCAATAAATTGCCTTTACCACAGACTAGTAGAAGAAGAGTAAGTTATAGGTGACAGAATTAATGAGTCTGCTGATTTAAAAGGGCCAGCCTGGGACTGAACTTCTTGGAAGGGAGATGAAGTAGAAAGCCAGGCTTGTTGTCTGGGATGGAATAAGGGTGACGGGCCAGTAGTGGTTGTCAGAATGTTTTTGGGTTCCAGCAGCCCTCTGCAGTTGGACGTGAGCCTTCCTCCAGACTTGGCCTCTCCTTCCAAAATACTTGTCAACAGCTGGGATGTCGCTGACCTCCATCTTCCATGGGAATAGAGGGGTAAACTAGGACACAATGAGAAGGTGTTAAGTGTAACAAGGTGTGGATGGTACTTAGCCCAAGAGAGAAACCGGTTCCAACCGGTCTGGCCGTTTGTCTTTGGATGACATCTGGCTGACAGGGAAATGTTAACACTGAAGTGTGCTGAGAAGGCTTTCCAAACCAGAGGTGCAAATTAGAGCCCTCTGCCCGATACAGCATCTGCCAAGCTCCTGATAATCGAAACACTCCATTAACCAACATCCAGCTTTCTAAATGATTTTAATATACAGTCTCTTGTGTCACATAGTAAGTGCTATTTACATGCTTAGAATAAATGCGAAGGTCCGCATCTCCCAGTTCCTGCTTCTGCCCTCATGGCTGCCTTCTCCATCCTACATAACGGGCTGGTTTTGTTTTTTTAAGTTTGTCGGCCAGTTTGCTAGCATTAAAGTTCGCTTTAGGCTAAGATGAGATTAGCACCACACTATAATGAAATCAATAGAGCATGTTAACAGCTCCATTGGTAACAAAACTGATTCATATGACACTTTTTTTTTGTAAAAAAACACCCCAGTACTAGTTTATGCTTTGTTTTGCTACTTTTGTTGTTTTTTTGTTTGTATGTCTTTTACTGATTTTATTTTGCATTTTTGTTAATTGTGCTACAATTGATAGATGGACCAGAAGAGAGATACAATGGCTTAACTAATGTATGAATAACACTTTACTAATACTATTATACGCATTTAGCATGATAAATTATTAGGGAAAAACATACATTTAGTGCAATATGTGATTGTGTAGCTCAATTATATTCCAAAATCCAAATACATTTAAATAGATGTCAGATATCACAAAGTATGTCCCAGGAGCTTCATGGAATGGGCTTCCCTGGCTGAGCAGCTGCATGCAGGCCTATACATCACCAAGCACAATGCCTAGTGTTGGATAGAGTGGTATCAAGCACGCTGCCACTGACTCAGGAGCAGTGGGAACACGTTCTGTTGAGTGACTAATCACGCTTCTCTGCCTGGCAGTCAGATGGACGAGTCTGGGTTTGGCGGATGCCAGGAGAACATTACCTGCCTGACTGCATTGTGCCAGCTGTAGAGTTTTGTGGAGGAGGGATAATGGTATGGGGGTGTTTTTCAGGGGTTAGGTTAGGCCCCTTAGTTCCAGTGAAGGGAACTCTTAATTCTTCATCATAGCAAGACATTTTGGGCAATTCTATGCTTCTAACTTTGTGGGAACATTTTTAGGAAGGTCCTTTTCTGTTCCAGCATGGCTGTGCCCCAGTGCACTACAAAGCAAGGTCCATAAAGACATGGCTGGGTGAGTCAGGTGTGGAATAACTTGACTGGCATGCACAGAACCCTGACCTCAACCGTGTCAAACACCTTTGGGATGAACTAGGCCTTCAAATCCAACATCAGTGCCTGACCTCACAAATACTCTTCTGGATGAATGCTCTCCCCACAGACACACTCCAAAATCCTGTGGAACGCCTTCCCAGTAGAGTGGCAGCTGTTATAGCTGGAAAGGGGGGACCAACTCCATTCTGATGCCTATGGATTAAGAGTGGGATGTCATAAAGGTTTCTGTAAGTGTAATGGCTAGGTGCCTCGATACTTTTGTCCATTTATGTAGGGTGTGTGTGTATACAGTATGAAGTGAAAGGCAATCAATTGTCATTGTTGACACACTACAGTACACAACAACAAAATGTGCCCTTTGCATTTAGTCCATGCCACATTGGGCAACTATTGCAGTGCCCGGGGAGCGCATCTTGATCATGGTACCTCAGAAGTATTTGCGGCTTGGGGACTCAAACCAGCAACTTTTCAATTACTTGGTCTCATTCCTAACTATTACACCACCTGCCTGTATTTTCCATGTAATTATACAAAATTTCAAAGTAGTATTATTGAATTGGATCATGCGTGACAATGTTTTTTTTATGAAAGGCTTTTTTTTAATTTTGCAAGTGTATGTTACACTGCCTCTTTAGCCGCAGATGCTGTGCGTAGATAAGTGTTCTGATTATTTACAGATTAACATACTTCCTGTCCTATTATGCCTTCAGAGAAAAACAGATGCACTGTGGAAGATTTATAGAATCTGCTGATCTGGTGGATGAGCTGACATACTGAGATTTTTTTTATTTTTGTATATATTTTTCGCCTTCTGAACCAAATGACTCAAATGAGGGAGACTCCCATCCCCCGACCGTCACGGGCTGACACTGGCAGCAGCATTCTGACAGGCAGGCTGCCAGATGCCTGAAGCGAGTAACTTTTCTGCATCTGATTCTAAAAGGTCTACAGGCCCGCAGAGATTCAATGAAACATCTACTTATCGGTCAGGCGAGGGAGAATATAAAATTCACAGACAATACATGTGATTTGAAAGAGAGTGTAATTTTTCACTTGGCCAAAAGAGTGATGTCATGTTCTGCGGATGTGTTTGAGAGCCACGAGGCTTTTCTCTGTGAGCTCGGCTCCGCAGTGACTATCATTTGATGACATGGTACACGGTACTCCCCGACATGGTACTAGTGCTGCGTTCCATTTATCTTGGTGGTCAGAGCTTGGAACTGGGAATGGCGCTAACACCCGAGTTAACCGTTAACTAAGTCGGAAAGCAATACTAGGGACCTGTTTCAAAAAACATGGTTTCTAGCTTAGCTGGATAACTTTTTGGATTTAATTTACCCAAATTTAATTGGGCTTTACCTTTGTTCGCTGACATTTAGCCCAGACTCCCTAAACCCTTTTCCCGTGATAATTTCCCCATGTGAAATTTGCCTACCGTTTAATGATGCTCTGGGGTCATATTGACCCCAAACACGGGATTGGGGTTAAATCTGACAAGTTATCTGGCCAAGCAAGAAATCCTACATTCTGAAACAGTAGCCTGGTCAATTGATAGTTATTGTTAGGGATATCAGTTGATAACAAAAAAAATTCACTGTATTTTGCACATAAAAACAACACATCCATAGATAGCGGCTGTACTGTACTATGTGTACGACCAATTTAATGACCCACAAGTAAGACGTAAGTGCTAATAAACAGTATCCAGCTACAGCTTTAACTTCTGTTGATAAAGTGTGCAGCCATCTTGGATTCTGAGGATGGGGTTTGTGCGAATTCCTCTGACTTCACAAGTCGGAATTCCTACTTCAAGGGGTGTTCCAGTTGAAATTTCTGGCTAGGAACTTGGAATTTCCAAATTACGAGTTCAGTTGTAATGCAGTATAAGACCCGAAAGAGGCAGAAGTGGCAGAAGAGATAAAAGGCTGGCCAAAAAGGGGGAATGTGTGGTCTTGGATTTAAAGACTCAAAATGGAGAGGCATGGTGACCCAGGGTGCATACGCACAAGCACATTAAGCTGCTAGCATACTCTGCCGCTGATACATGCTGTTTGTCGCTTGTCGGGATACACAGATATTCTTCCTGGCTCTGTTTGCATCGATCTTAAGCTTTGTCTCCAACGGTTTATATTGTCCAGTATGAAGGTGTCTCACAACATGCAAAAAGGTCAACAGTTTAAAACGTCTCGACACATCCTCAGTACGATTAGGGTATCGTAGTTGTCAAAGGCGTACCACCTTCTCAGGGCCAGGGAGGTAAATATTAAAATCACAAGGTGGCCTGACTGGGCTCTCCCTATATTATTTCCACAAAGCTGCAGTCTACCTGTGTTCAAAGATGCTTTCTTGGGATATTATTACAGTTAGTTTGTTAGCAAAATGAAAGCATCGGAAAAATGCTCCCAAGCTGGGTAGTTTGGGTTTATCACTCGCTCCTCTAGCACAAAAAAATAACATCAAATGTAACAACAGCTATTAATCTATTTGACAGGAGTATGCATGTGTGAGTGTGTATGAATGGCCGAGTTTGTGCGAATCAGTGTGTGTATAGGACAGCGTGCCGGCGTGTGTGTGGATTAGTTTAGTGTGTAACAATTACAACAACAAAATAACAAAGACTGCAGAATTATTAAAAAAAAAAGCTAGCAAATGAACAAAAAAGTAAAAAAAAAAGAAAATAACAATAACAAAACTGAATAAATAATAAAAACGGTGGAAGGATGACTAAACAAAGTATGAGTCATCGACGGTGTGTAGAGCGGGCAAAGCAGGGAGACAGCGAGAAGGACAGCGCGGGCTGGAAATACCGTCCCGCTGTGTCGTCAGCTTGTGGGAGACCACGCGTAACTTCAGGAAAGAACAGGTGACACTCAATAACTGCAAAGTTAGACCTCATGGGGGAGACTACAGCAGGGAGGGAGACCGACAGGGAAGAATTACTGTTTCCGAAAAAAAAAAAAAAACAGAACAATGTTCCAATTTTAGCATGCATGTGCAAAATGGGTTTCAGCACGTCTTTCTGCGGGTCACCATCTGGCAGTCGGCAAGCCTGACAGGTGATCCTAAGGAAGTACAGCATGCAGTACCAAAGCCTAACACCAGGTGGGGCTGTGCAGGCAGGGGACAGTCTTCCAGTACAGAAGCTCCACTAACTGGAGATGTCACCCAGCCTTCTACCTATCTGTTTGTAGGATGCCGGACCAAAGGTGAGGCTTGTCGGACACAAGGAATAGATGACTGCATGGCAGTGGATTAAATGGCAAAGCAATCAATTTCATTGTCGTGATTAGGCTGAGACCAGCATTTCTGACAAGTCAGCATTAATCTCTAAGCAGTCAATTAATATCAGTAATAATATCATGAAAATGAGCCACTTCAAATGGCAGGTGGGCTTTTAAAGTCTCGTCAGGACTTCAAACAGCTGGGTTGCAGAGTTCTGACAATGGTGTTCTTCTACCGGCTTGTAGCATGTGCTCCCATTTAGCCTAAGTAATGCTAATCAGTACTGAAGTAATTCACAGGTTAATATCAAGACCATGTCTCATTTTCATATTTTATGAATTGATGTAGAGCAGACATTGCGTCTGGCTGATAGTCCTTATCTACTCAAGCTCATGTGTCATACCAAACAACAGATATTAATTGTTGATGAGATTAAATTATAGTTATTCTGCAGGAATGACTATTATAAGCCATGTGGGTCCAGAGACATTAGACATTTACAATTTACAGCTTTTTATTTAGTCTTTCTCTGGCTTGCAACAAAACAATCGGTATATAAAAAAAATAAAAGCCAAAAATATATCATCATAAACACATTCCCCGAAAGACACAATTAAAAATGAAAAATTAAAAGTAAAAAAAATAAATAAGCATATGTATGAAAAACAACTATGAAAGCTAATTACATAACTATCTTCGCTGCATAAGCATATTTTAAAATACTACATTCATCTGTTGAGTCTTAAAAATGGTCGTTGACCCACACATCAAATAAACTCTCTCTCTCAATTTGCACACTCTCCTATTTGCTTTTGGGGGAAACAAAAAAAATGGAAAAAAAAAATCCTGTGTGTTGAAAATTGTCCCTTCAGTTAAAAAGTAGCCATTATAAATACAGAGTAAATATAATCTTTGCCAGCATCTAATGAATCATATTTCAAATAAACAGTTGTCAGCTGTTACCTCCTCGTCGTTATCTTCTCTGCTGTTAACAAGCTTGTCTAGAAACTTAAAGGTCTCACATCTCCCTTGTCCTCTAAACATGAAGTTCTGTTCAGAAAGCATCATGAATGTTAAAAGAAAAAATAAATAAAAACCATATTGATGGAATAGCAAGATAAAAGCTCCACCAAAATGAGGTTTGTGGTACTTAATGCAACTCAAAACAAGGGAAAAAATAAAGTAATAAATTATCAAATGAATCCAAGTGACTTATACACGTAAACAATGCATCTTTCACACTAGAGCATTACTCTAATACAGCATGCTGTGTATAAGTCTAGACATAATGGTCTATGGGATAGGCAATGGTATTTAGTGCATCTTACAGCCAAAGGTGGTTTTATAGATGAAATCACTCTCTGTACACACCTGCGACTGGTGAGAGTATGCTGAATCCATGGCATCCAGTCTTCTGTTCCCAGAGCCCCTGGCAATGTCACAGCTACCACAGGGGACTTATGGTGCCAATGGCAGCTGAAACCCAATCACTATCAAATAACGTTGACAGTATAAGCTTTACATTGGAGGTAAAATGAGGACAGTCTGTTGTATGTTTATATACAGATTATTCTCCAAAAATACAGCTCACTGAACTTATATTTAGAAAGGGTCATGAAATAATTTTCTAATATCTGCTATGGCTGTTGACTCTTTGATTCCCTCTAGATTCCCTAAGTTTTACTTAGTTTTATTGACTGGCGGGTTTTCTTTATGTAAACGTAGAGTGGAAGTTCGAAGAATGCATCACTACGCAAGAGAATCAGCATAGCACAAAATCAAAGTTCTGTTTGAAATCTACTTCACAACGTATCAATTAACAGTTCACTTCTCCTTCGAGATGAAATTTGACATGGCGAGGAGCCTGGGCCATACCGAAGAAGAGCCAGGAGTGTGGCTGACAGAAGACATTACCGCTATGTCTCTGTGAAGTCTCACACCTCGAATGACTCACAGTTTGTCAGCTATTGAAGATGTCATACTGAGTCAATTCCCTTTTCTGAGAGAAGCATGCTCTAACTGACTCATCACTGTCTGTTATCATCCCCTATAAGTTTCATCTGGTGGAGGTAAGTAGTCCGATTGCTAACCACGCCCACCAGATACACGTCTCATCCCGTAGTTTTGCTGTAGAACACGTCCCGTGTTCTTGGGAGCACTTTTTGGGCTTATCAGTAATTGTTGGCTAGAATGGTTTGAAGCCTGAAGGGCTCCAATAGCTGTCCAGACTAGTAGAAGCTGTCGAAAGCCAAGTTTTTATGCGGTGGCAGCAAGGACTGAGTCACGACAGTCATGCTGAAAACAGAGAGGATGACATCACCCAAAAGATTACCCGCAAGGATGCTACTCTGTAATGCTACTTCACAGGGGCCAGTGCCCAAGCTTACTGTGCAATGTTCTCCATAATGCTACTCCAGAAGTGTAAGGAAAACCAATTAGTTCTTGCTTCAAGTAGATTAGCTTGTAGAACAAACTCCTAAAGTGTAACCCAGGAGACAGCAGGGAAAAGTAACTAAGAAATCAAAATATCCAATGGGAAAAAAGTGTATGTTTTGATATTATATGCTATATTTTAATAATAGACTGTTAGCCCGAGGAGTTACACTACGGTTAAACATTTTTCAGGACATTCGGCCAGTTTATTCCACTGTGTATTTCCTGGAAGCTGTTGCTGCAGATGATGGCAGCCAGTAATCTTCGCAAAAATGTAATTATGTCACTGCAGTGCTTGACATTACATCATCACCTGTTTATCACAAGCTGGCTACTGGGAATTATGTTTCTAATCTGAGTGCTGGGAGAGGTTCACGCTCGGGTTAATCCACTGAAGAAGGGAATGCTCACAGATTTGTGATCAAATGATAAATTTATGTTAGTTGTACTCAACAAATCAACTTACTTTTCAATTTGTTTTATTGTGGATGTCTGATTTTCTCGGTGACGGAATCATTTATCCTACGTGGTAGAGGTAGTCAACAAATCGGGCTTACTTTCTAGTTTGATTTATCATGAATGCTTGATTTTCTTAGTGAGTGAATCATTTGTCTTACACTTTCTCTACTTTTTCTCATCACTGTAGTTCATTTGCTATTCCGATAATAATACAGCCCCCCCCCCCCCCCATCACACAAAGAACTCACTTGCCCAGATCAGTTGCACCTCTCCGGTAAGGAATCTGGTCAAAGCATCCTGTGTTTATATAGTGTAATTAGCATGTATTTTTTCCTGCTCTGATGAGCCTATGTCAGGATGTTCAAAGAATCCTGTTTTCAGATCTTGCTTTGTTTCTTATGGGTCCCAAGAGCCTTGTTTCTGGGCTCATGGTTACATATACTGAGGTGACTGTGCCTAGATGTAAACATCATTGGCAGGAAGAACCGTTTTCCTCCCATGATGGGTAGGGAACGAGGAACATAGAGTCTTGCCTGTCGGCCCATCTGGGAGTCACTGGGTGTCAGTGAATTCATATCTGCATGCAGAAAACCAATCAGAACGGTGCGCCTGCCATGTGCCCAGTGCAGATGCGGTAGGACTCAGTTATCTGAAGAGTTGCTATAAAAAAACACTCGCACACACAAAGAAGCTTCCATTAAATAACTTAGCCATTAGGTAGCTTAACCAGGAAAGCATGGTGTTGTAACATCTGTTGTTTCTCTCCAGTCAGTAAAGGCCTATGCAGTGAGATTGCTTGCCCTATACCTATAATTAATCTTGCTCTCCCTGGACAAATGCACAGTTCATGAACTTTGCAGCGGCTCCCTCCGCATTCCGCCAGTGCACGTAGCTGCCGCCGCCTGGCGACACGCGCTTATCTTTAGCGTACTACCAGGTCCCGCGGCTGACATCCGTACGCGCTACAAAGAGACACAACCTTTGTGCCGCGCGGGATGAAGCTCAGCGGGATTAAGTGGCTTAAAATGTGGAAACCCCAAATATTAATGAAATCATTCAAAATATTTGCTCAGATATTTTAGTACCTGATAGATAAATGGCACACATGATACTGCTTCTTAATTATACGTATCCACAAGCATATCCATAGCATATTCTGGTCATTTTTTGTTATTTCATAGCATAACAATAATAATATTATTCCCAATAATATCTTAAACCAGATAACCAAGAAGAGTATTGTAAGGCTTTGATATCTTCTAAGTGACTGATATCTCCTACAGTGTAATCCGGGAAAACACTTTCTGGGATACACTAGTCATTTCCTTACAGGTGGTATCCAGGCTCTCCACCAGTGACAGGGATGTTAGACTCTTTCTTCTGGCCATATGACATAGAGGAGACAGAGCGTTCTGGAATCGGCATGAAGCAAGACAGCGTAATAGCGCAGGGTAAAGCACATTAGTAATGTCCACATAGATGGATATGATTTACACTGACAGGGTTTTTTTTCCCCTCCATTTTCGCATTGCATGTAGAGAATGAGCACCTGGACTCCATCCATTCCTTGCGTTCTGAAACATCGTGGACAGCGATTGGAGAAGCAATGGACTTGCAAGTCATCAGAAAGGCAATGCATCACACGGACAGGACTATTGGATTTATTCAAAATGATTAATTATAATTAATAACTTTACTCAGTGAAATGTTATATACGGTGTCATTTATCATGGTTGCATAATTTTAGTACCCCATCAAAATGGAGTTTAACAGCAAACTGACATAGTTGGCTTTTTCCTATGTGGTGGATTTCCTTTTGAATATAACCTTGTGCAGGCAGTGTGCTGGTTCCTGCTCCATACCAGCATAATCTCAGCACCCCCACCACTGGTTTGTCTGAGTAAGTTGAGGGTTTTATGTTACTTCGTGGGGACCAAATATTCCCAAAAGGTGATAAAGACTGGTTATTTTGATATTGTGCAGACCATGTTTTTCAGTCCCGGCAAGGGGAAACTCAGTTTTATAAGAATCTGTGACTGCAATCAAAAAACTAAAAATGTCTAAAATCTTCTATTATGTTTGGTTACTTATGGTTAATGTTAGGCTTGGGTAAGGTTTAAGGTCGTCATTGCTGGGATTAGGCTTTTTCCCATAGAAATGGAGAATCCCCACAAAGATATGAATATAAGCAACTGTCTGTATTGTTTGTTGTCTCTCTCCCTGCTGTCTCTCTCCCTGCTGTTTTTCTTCCTGTAGTCCATCACCCTGCAGTCTCTCCCCATACTGTTTCTCTCCCTGCTGTCTCTCTCCCTGCTGTTCCTGTCCCTGCCATCTCTCTCTTTCTCCGGTGTGTATCTCCCTGCTGTCTGTCTCCCTACCATCTCTCTCCCTCTTGTTCCTATCCCTGCTGTCTCTCTCTGGTGTCCATCTTCCTACTCTTTCTGTCCCTGTTGTCTCTTGCCCTGCTGTCTCTCACCCTGCTATCTCTCTCTCCTGTTCCTGTCCCTGCTGTCTCTCACCCTGCTGTCTCTCGCCCCTGCTCTTCTTGTCCCTGCAGTCTCTCTCCCTGCTGTTCCTGTCTCTGCTGTCTCTCTCCGGTATCTATCTCCCTACTGTTTCTATCCCTGTTGTCTCTATCCCTACTGTTTCTGTCCCTGTTGTCTCTCGCCCTGCTGTTCCTGTCCCTGCTGTCTCTCACCCTGCTGTTCTTGTCCCTGCTGTTTCTCTCTCCTGTCCCTGTCCCTGCTGTCTCTCACCCTACTGTCTCTCACCCTGCTGTTCTTGTCCCTGCTGTTTCTCTCTCCTGTCCCTGTCCCTGCTGTCTCTCTCTGGTGTCTATCTCCCTACTGTTTCTGTCCCTGTTGTCTCTCGCCCTGCTGTTCCTGTCCCTGTTGTCTCTCACCCTGCTGTCTTTTTCCCCAGTGTCTATTTCCCAGCTGTCCGTCTCCCTGCTGTCTTTTTCAATGAGCAGTGGTCCTGTCTCTGTTCCAAGCTGATCCTCCAGCTGAGTGATACACTTCAGCCCCCTGATCTGTGTGTTAGCATTCGCAATGGCCTGTTAGCCGAAATAAACCCTACAGTTTAAAATTTATTTCTGGATTAAGTGGCTTTTCACCCACCCGTGTTAATTTAGAGGGAAATGATGTGTGTTTGCAGACAATGGCTCAGAGTGTCACAGGGGTGCTTGGCTTGATGGTGAAGCTCCATCGGATCCCAGTGTCGCCTGGGTCCCATGCACAGAGAAAGGGTGAGTCCCAGGGAGCCTGGGAGGTGACAGCACCTCCAAGAGCCTGGATTTTGGGGGATGGGCACTGGAGGAGGGGGCCTGATGGGGCAAGTGTGGGGTGCTGGAGGATGGGGTGTTGAGGATACTGCCATTTCACCATGGGGTACAAGGTGGATTGTATTCTTCAGGTTTGTCATTAGTGTGGGAAAATGAAACATTTCAGTAGAGGTATCATCAACCAAGTAAAAAAAAAACGAATATAATCTAAATGATTAGATTAATAAGCAATTTGGAGAATATGGTGTTACGCTACTGATCAGTCTCTGAAAATGATTTATTATCAATGAGCAGTTGAAGCTAATCAAATGGTGGGTTTAATTATGGTTTAAGTTGAACCTGCTTTATCTCCCGATGCAGCACACAGAGCATATAGATACCAAGAGACAGGCACTCTCACCGGCCTGGGAAACACTCTACCTACAGCATGCTTTCAGTTTCTGTCCTGCTAATTATGTTCTGAAACGTAATTGGATGACAAATTCAAACTGTGTTAAAATGTCTCATTTGAGTGATTGCTCTGTGGCTAGTGATTACCGTACTCACCTTGAGGCTATATAGGACTTAATGAAAATACATAATGAAACGCAGAAACAAAGGAAGGACGCAAGAAAGTGAATCCTTTTATGTTTTTATTAAAATAAATACTGACCTAATTTGACCACATACTGCTATCAGAAATTTCTCCTTAAAAATCGCAAAAGATCAGAAGATCATCCAGTGAGAACAGGTCCATGGGACACTGTGGAAGTTTTTTTTTTATCTTACTGAGAAGTAACAGGAACGGGGAGGGTAATTACTTTCGAAACCTGGACACTGCACCTGTGAAGGCAAGATAAACAAATACGGCCCCGCAGATGTATGTCGAGGTCAGGGGTCAAAGGTCACACCATCCATCTTTCTGAAAGCAGGAGTAAAACTCAGCCACACGTTTCTTTTTGTATCCAAGCCATTGACTGGAGAAACTGGAAACTGCCACAGTGCTTGTTAGAGCCTATCTTGTAGATGTTGCTGTGTTGGTGCGTTAAAATAGTGAATAGCTACATGAATCTCTGCTGCCAAAGCTTCAACGTATTTGTCTCACAGATTCATCTTGGTGTACTTATCCAAACCTACCTAACAACAAAACATGTCATTCTTTAAAATGTGAAAGCTGATTTTTTTTTTACATACAGGTATGTGTCGGAAGTAAACTTCATGACCTCACAACATGTTTTATATGGCTGGATGGCCGAATATTGGGTTGCAGAGACCTTTTTCACACACGTTGGCCATTGGTGTCCTCCTTTGCATGTCACCAATGGCGATACCAATTATCTAAGTGGCTGAGCAGCAATTGGATTGTTGCACAATGCTGTTTAGATACCACATCGCACTTAATGCTGTAAGCACATTATTTACTTTCAATTAACCTCTGGTGTTGTAGTGTTGGGGGGGGGTGCGCTTTCACACATGCATAACGTAAGTGGCTGGATCAGAAGAGTAGTTTACAATCCTCGTAATTACTTGCCTGGAATAAAAAAAAGGGGGTAAATGAATGAGGCACGTTTTGTTCTCCCAGGGTGTGGTGGGTGGCTGCTGTATTCTGTCCTTCTGATGAATGTGACTCCCACTGTTCTCTGTCAAATGAATTATTAATCATTAAAATGAATTAAGCCGCAGTGACCTCGCCGGATTTCGCCACCGCTGTCACTTGGCGCGCGTGTTGGCCGCAGATAGGTGCACTGTACCTGTGGAGGCTGTCTCAGCCGTGCGCTGATGCTGCATTACCCCATACCGACACCATCCACTGCGGGTGGGCCCGGGGGAAAAAAATAACAAAACAATTAGTCAGCTCTTTATGCCACCTGATACTGATAAATATGAAACTCCTGTCTGGCGAACGGGAAGGTCTGTGCCGTGGAATATGTTGGACATTAATGTTGCAAACTGTAATTGATGGGTGGTTCAGTTGGTAGTACTGTAGTTTCACACAATTAGGCAGCACGTTTGAATCTGGCCTCTACCACCTTTTGCTTCTGGCCTGGTAATCCATTTGTAGCGAAGCAGGTTGGGGTCTGGGCAGTGCTTGGATGGGAGACCGCCGAGACTGGAAAAGGTGGTGGTGTGGCCCACAGGGGAGCCTGTTCTTCAGTTTTCGTGGATCTCAGTGCAGGGATGGGGACATGGTGCTATAAAAATGGCGCCATCTTTTGCATGGGATCGAACTCCTTACTCTCAGAAGGCATAAAAGATTCCAGAGGATTTTTTGAAAGTTTTTGAGTAGGGGTAGTACCCTGATGTCCTAGCTAAAATATCCCATTCTGATACTTTTAAATCTAGCCTCTTAGTCATCTCCTACATAAAACTGATGTTGAAAGACCCAAAACACCCCATGAACCCCAGGAACGTTACTGAAGATGCATCCCAGGGCATCTTACACATGGTGAATTCTCGCCTGCCCCTTCAGCGGCCACTGTGTGGTGGGTGTACTAGAGCAGAATGGCTGATGTCACATTACCCAGGTGGGTGCTACACAATGCTGGTGGCTGAAGTGGCTCCCCATTGTTCTGTAAAGCACTTTGGGTACCTTGAAGAGTACCATATAAATGTAACACTCATTCATTCAGTTTTCATAGTCTCCTTGTGCTGGGCAGTTTCTGCTGGAAGCTCTTGTTTTCATGCACATTCCAAAGGCATACCATTAGGCTAAGTGGTATCTAAAATTGCCCATAGTGTGTATATGTACAATATGTGCCCTGTGAAGCGTTGGCTTCCTGTTCAGATTGCACCTCTGCCTTTCATCCTGCAAGGGATTGGCTCCAGGTTCTCCATGACCCTGCCCCTGATGGTAGGAAGATGTTTGAGGTTTGTTTTTAAAAATGGTTGTGTGTAATGATCCTTATTGTTATTGTTGCTGATCCTCATGTGCTGAGAGTAGCCTGAAAAGTAGGTGTGTGTGTGTGTGCTGTACTGCATGTATTTATTAGGATGCATTTGTGTAATGATGGAAAATTGTAATGACCGTGACCTACATGTAATCAATAGCTGAGGGCCCTAATAATTGCTCTGTTTATGGCTGGATCATTTCTAGAGCCATTCCAGCCCTAAGCTCCATTAGAAATCTTTGAGGCAGGTAAACGTCTGACATGGATGATCTGGTATTTGCTTTGAACTGTGCTGTGAGTAAAAGTCAGTTACTCAGAGTAAAAGTGCATGTTATATGTTTCCTTCTCCATGCCCTTAACCATGGCACTAGACTGGTACCACACTGCCAGTCAAACATGCCCACATACAATACAAGACCAACACTGATTGCAATAAATTAAATAAAACATAATGAACGATTAACAAATGCCAGCCGCAAACAACATTGTTTTAAACTTTGTTCTATGTATGAAATTAATGGTTTAAACAATCAATCTCATCGATGGAAACAGTACTGGTGAAGATCATTCATGCCAGGTTAACAGGTTGAGAAACTTTTTGTTGCAGCTGTAGCCATCTACCAATGAATCGTCCGACTTTCCGTACATCTGAATACTATTTCATCATTTTCTTCAGCTCACTGGCCATGTGCTCAGTCTGTCATCCTGCTCCGCCTGTTTTTACAAGGCCGTCAGACTTTTCCTCTTGACCTGGAACTCCACTTGTCCAGCCAAGACTTTATGTTTGGAAAAGTGGAAAGAAATGACAATGAAAAACAGCTGTGAAAAGGGGGGTGGGGGGGTGAAATGTACCGCCACACTGCCGGTCATGATGCAAATGCACAACAAATGACAATGGGTTGAAAATATAGTGTATTGCTCTGAGAGGATGGATGGATGCATGCATGGGTGGAAGGAAAGTTAGATAGACGGAAGGATGGATAAACGGAAGGGTGGATGGGTAAGGAGGATTAAATGGCAAACAATATTAAGGATTTCTAGCAGGGAAAAAACATGCAGTGACTTCAATAAAGGGAACATATGGAGAATAATAATGGGGGGCAGGTGCATCAGTCAGGCTTAGTCTGACATGACGGCTTGCCCCAAGGGCCCATGGGAAGGATATGTCACAACTTGTGCCCCCGCCGGGGAGCCAATCAGGGACGCCATAGCCGTGTCATCGGCGACTGCGGCGGGAATTTGGCCGGCACTGAGGGTAGATAATTGGGCTATTGAGTTACAGCCTTCCGGCTGCAGTGTCTGCGCCCCACCCCCCTCTGCGGGCGCCCCTTTGGCAACCCTTTCCGGACGAATCATGGCCGCTATTTGTCTTCATGCTCCCAAGCACCTGACAAACCGGAGTGTGAGTCGCACCTGGGATTCACTCCCGGCCCCCATTGAACCTGACTCCCCCCACCCCATTAATGATCGCAAGCTGGGGATGCTATACTGAATTAGCCCCCCCCCCCAATCCCCTTCTGCTGTGACCTCGAGAGACACCATGGAAGCAGACCCAAAGTCTTTGTGGTCCTTGTCTGGTCTCTGTGATCTCTTGCTTACACCCATTTGCCAGCAAAGGAGTCCAACAAAAGAATCAATTTCGGCTGGGTCAGCCGGGGTCATGGCTGACTTCAGAGCGACCAAAATAAATAGATATTATCACACCTGTGGTGCAACACGTGTACACTCCGTCACATCTCGATATTTCAGGGTCTGAAATAACTCATTTGGAGATCCAGCTGTGAACGGGGAAAGTACCCCCTTTGCCTCGGGGAAATAATGCCACAGTTTCCTCTTTTAATGTATCTGCTTTGACGGTACCTTTATTTTTACGAGTTAAAGAGTTATTTTCTGTATGTGGTAGGACAGCAGTAGGTATAACTGGACCTGGAATCTATACCTTTGACCAGCAGACTTGCAGAGATGGTTTGCAATTTATTTGTTTTTTAGGTTTGTAGTCGATTCAGCAGCTTCCTTTTTTGTACTATGTTAATGTTTTATATATACTATGGTTTCTGAGTGCGATGTACTATGTTATATATATATATATATATATATATATATATATATCATTTGTCTTACTGTGTGTATGTATATTACCTATATAGATAATTTCCTATGGAATATTGCAATTCAAGTGTCAAGTTTCAATGTATTTGTTATATGTATGCTAACAGAGGGCCAACAGACATTGACTTGCGTTGCAGGATAGGATAGACAAGAAGACCAGTCTCTCAGCATTGCAGGATAAGAGGATGAAATAAAATTCTGAATTCTGTCATATTTGACAGAAACAGATGGTCAGGTTGTGTAGCGTGGCATAATCTTTCAGGAGAAGCAGCCCTGAAATGGATAATTTAGGTGCTTTTTTCATTCTGACCCCATGCCATATACTCGACCGAGACGTCAGCTGATGGCCACTCCACATTGTTTTAGAAATCTCCACCCTCTGCTTTTATTACACATCTCTAATGTGACCTGATTATCTCCTGTAATGGCTCAGCTGAAGGAACCTCTCATTATTCCACATTCTCCATTTGCCGGCTCCATGTTTGATCATTATCCACAAAGTTGTGCCATTTCAGAAAAGGAACCAATGTCCATGAAGACTCAATACTGTAATTATACATGTCAGCGTGTCATTTTTGGCTACTCCTAAAGCATCTCATCTTAAATAATTGGTGAAAAAAGGGGGGAAAAATCCTAAGGAAGCAAACAGATATATAAAATGACAATAAATATATAAAAGTGATAGTAATAATCATCATCGGTAACAGATGCACAGAGCAGAGAGCCAGGATTCATATCCAGGAACAGTGTAAACACCAGCTCAGAAGTGACACATCAGAGAGCTTCCAGCGTGCCACCAACGCTCGTCCTGGGCATCACTCCAAACCCCCCGGGGCTTCTTTGGTACCTCCAGCCTGCACCTGAGCCTTCCCAGTGTCCGGCGTGACCCTCGGCCCTCTCAGGTCTCCACGCCCCCTGGGATTTAAAGCCAGTCTTCAGACATCCCAGCTTTATATTGACTTCAGGGAGGCAGATAAGGGGCATCCGGGAGGGTGGGGGTGCTGGCCAGCGCTTGGCTGGATTTGCAGGCGACCGTAACGAATAAGACTCACAACGTCTTGTGCAATGACGGCACTGCCAATGGGCCCGATACTGTGTACAATTTCTGGTACAACTTCTGGCCGGCATATTTTGCCACCGTTGAATAGCGGAAAGAGATTTCTGGGACATTGCACATCATCTGCGGGTGTCCAAGGAGCTGCTGTCAATTTGTGGGAAAGGTGGGACGTCTGTGTCTTAGCCCCATGACTGCCTAGGAGACATGGACTAGCTGTACAGAGTATCAGAGGTGTTACGAAGAATAAGAGAAAAGCTAACATGCAAGGACGTAACGAATGTACCAGCCATATTCTGCACATGTATATATCTCTGAAATGCACAGTATGTTGCGATATGTTTATTCGTAATTTATTTATTTGTTTATTGTGAGTAGAATGATGTCACTTTCACACCCTCCATTAACATGATTATGTAAGCGGGGCCAGGTGATTGGACCAGGACAGCAAATGGTTTACAAACCCAGGGCTGCCAGCTTCGGTTAGCTAGCTTGCGTGATATTTTCAACTCACACATTTACATACATGTATGTAACAGTTTCATTACCTTGTAAATAGTCTATATGGTTTGCAAACCATACCCCAGCTCTTTCGATGTAGCTAATTTCACGTTTACAATGGAATAATATAGATTCGCCATACTATTTCTTGCGTGAGCATGAGAATTACGCCAGATGTGTGAGAGTGGGCAGCCCAGCAAACCACATATACAAGCTATGAAAAGTTTATTTTTGATACGAACATTAAAACAAGAAAGAAAACTTCAGAATGAGTGCATTTGGAAATGTTATCAATATATAGTAGTTTCTTCTGAAATGTGACTAGCCACAACAGGAAATTCACCGCACATTTTAATATTCATTCCAGCTTAATGTTTAGTTTAAAATGAGCGGCTTAGTGGTGAATAGTAAGCAAAGTAGGTCACTTCTGATTGGTGATTTCTAACGTGGGTCTCACAGCACACAATTAGCCTTGGTTAAGATATTAGCGGAATGCGTTGTGTGATTAAAACTTTATGGAGGCACAGCTACTTGAGGACTAGCTATGAATTTTATACACAATCAAAATGTGCTACACACATTTCTACTCATTAAATATGTTTCCTTTGTACGAACCTTTATGAAACTTTAACAAAGCGGAATATATTTGCTAAATTATTTAGATCAGCTGGCGCTTTTGTGAATCGTTCAAGGGCTGCAAGCAAGTAATCACCGCATTATTTAAATAATGAACGCAATTTTATTAATTTAAGGAACCAAAGAGAAAGATCATTTTTCTACTATTAAAATTATCCCTAACAACAATTCAGTTTAACACAACTGGAAAATTAAACTGGGTCTTCGGCTGATGCCTTTGATATAACGAGATTTTAATTAAAATCTTTAAAAAAAAAATCAGATTTAGGCAATTCGTTCAATCAACAGCTCAGGCACGCCTAATTAATTAAGAGCTCAGCTGGACCAGGACGGGTATATGGAGTATGCCATCAGGAACTGAGTTCAGGAAATGCTACTTTGGGCACAAGCATCATCTATCAAGAAAAGTGGCAATAATGGCAGTAAAAGTTTGCTATGTTCTGACACAAGAGTCATCGAATGCATTTTTATTAATACAAGCAGGTCGGGGAGTGAATCCAACGTGGGGCTGTAGCATGTGAATGTAACTTTGGTGGGCTTGTAGTACATGGTGACAGATGTGTAGCTCCCTGCCTGTTTAAGAGCTCGGCTAGAGACCAGAGTTACAAGTTAATTGCCCATAAAATGAAGGTTCGAGAGGGGCGGGTAGGGGATTGGTCAAAGCGGACAACTGAAAGGCCTGAAGCAAGCCAATGGCTGAAGAGGTGTCTCCAGGACAGCCCCCTGGGGGCAGTAAAAATGGCCCGGCACCAACACACACATGCAAGTAAAGTAAGTCAATACGAGCGATAATAAATCAGGAATCTCATATAAACTGAAACACGGGGCCTGTTCATGAGTTTGCATTCTCCTGTCCTTTCTTTTCTCCAGTAACAAGGCAGCAGTAAGGCCACTGACATGTCTATCTGTCGAGAGTACATTCTGGCTGAGAGCAGGATTGGGTGCGGGGGGCTGGGGGGGAGCCGTGGAGAAAATACAGTGCAAAAATGAAAGCTTGACACCCTCCTTCATTTCTGAATGCAGTGACCCGTTCGGGCAGAGTGTAACAGTCGGTCCCTGAGTGACAATTAAAATAAATCACCTCCAGGTTCAGTCCTGTGCTGCGCGGCTGCACGCATCATCAGCGGTGACTCCTGTCCCCCACACTTCCTCGGAAGTCGGAAACGGCGATGCCCTCAGAATTCCAACGGGAATGTTTCTATCCCTCTGACACGTTTCCCTCTGTCCTCCCGACATGCAAAATGCAGGTAATGCATCGTAGACGGTGTTTGTCATTTGCTTTGTTTTTGGGTAGTTACTTTAATATGAAGTAAACCATAGGCTGGACCATCAAGCAACTATCCCAGCAATCCCCATCAAATCATCCACTCTCTATAAAACTGATATGCTTGCCTACAAGTGTTTGGACTGCAGGAGGCAAATTAGTCTGGGAAATCGTCAACACATGCTGACATGAACCCGCGACTATAGAGGTGTGTGGTACAAGACCTTACCATTCAGCCTCTATGCTGCCATGAATAGCATCCTATAACAATCAGCTTTAACTGCCTTGGTTCCTTGTTAATGCTTGTTTTCAGTTCACTATCGAGATGACGGCCTGGAAGACCACAATACACCTACGGAGACTTCAAACCTCATTAAGCTCTTACGATCCACAAAAACAGGAAATCTCTCAATCCTAAGTCAGAAAGGCTGGAGATCAGAGCCTTTGTCCTCAGCTGTTGTACGGTTAGGCAAGCTTTCTCTCGCCATCCGAGCTGTGCTGCCCTTCCGGCTTTTCGGGAAAGAACGGGAAGATCCCGTTATGCCAGCGGGATGCTGCCTGAACAATTGAGAACCATTTCAGTCTATCAAATGCAATTTGACTTAATTACTTTTATTTTTCCCAATTGTTTAACTGAGCCATCTTTAAGTATGATTGTGTGTAGCATTAAATTGTTATTAATAGTTTGTTTTGCTTTAAACTGGCAGGCTGTGATTCGTATACGGTGTGTGGCACTAATCCGTTCCAAAAAGCTGCATCACACAAACGTATCATACTTAACACGCTGGCGTTAATGACTCTGTCAGCTACTAAATGAACTGTCTGCTACTGCCCTCGACACCGCGGTTTGTTTTTAAGTGGATTTGCCAAATGAATACATGTAATGCAATATAAATGTAAATGATTTGCACCTTAAACATTAGCAGCGAAGCGGCGTGTAGCCGCCAGCGTTTCAGGCGGATGGCGGGATGCAGACCGCAGTCACAGCCGAGGACCCTTCTTTGCTATACCTGAGGAATCCGGCAAATGTGCTATAAGGCGCCATCAGAATCCAGCTTGCTTTGCAGGTTCCTCATTGTTAATTTCGGCACCGATTCTGAGCGTGATAAAGTATGATGACGGCGGTCGTTGGGGGCTCGGTGGGTGGCGCCGTTACCTCATACCGCCACAGATGGGTTCGGGATCTGCATCCGCCGCCGTCTGCGTGGAGCTTGCACGTTCTCTGCTGGTTTCCTCCCACAGTCCAAAAGCATGCAGTTATGTAAATAGGCTGCTCTATATTACCCGTATGTGTGTGCCCTAAGATGGCCCAGCCCGCATGGGCTGTCCCCTGGCAAGAGCCTATGCTGCCCGGGATAGGATCCAGGGTCACTGTAACGCTGGAATTAGATAAGCAGCTGGAATGTGGATAGATGGATATTAAGTACAACTAAAGCTACTCAGAAGAGTGGCAAACAAGCCTTCGACTACAAAGAAAGAGTCGCAACTCTATTATAGAAATAGTGTGGGTGAGATCTTCGCTAAGACAAAGACAGAAATGTTTGGAGAGGCAAGCCATTCCTTGGAGAAAGGGAGGGTCAATATTGTATTAGTTTTAATGAACTCAGGAGAGTGAATCAGTTACTGAGTGATTAAAAGGACAGGATGTCCCTTTGAGACATATACCTAGAGGGATCTTATACACAATCATCGGCACTGGGATGCAGTTCAGTAAGGAGAACGTCTCCACTGTGGCTCGTTCCTAAACAGGATGTGCCTAAAGTAATTGGGGAAATATAAAACTATATAGTCCAAGTTCCTGTGGAGAGTTTCAGCTGAACGAATGAAATCACCTCAGAGGCACTCTCCCACAAACAGGACACGTTTGTAGATCATATTGCCTGAATGCAGCCCCCTGCAAAAGTGATTCCTGATTCATATTTCATCCTCTCCTCCCTGTTATACTCCCTCCTGAAGGTTTGTCTTCATTCTCTTGTTGACGGGGGCACGATCTAGACATATGGTACATGCATTTCATATAAACATTTGAGATACACTTTTGCTCACAATTCAGCAAATGATGGGCAACGCGCTGATCAAAATAGATGCCGAGTTGCAGTAGAGCTTTTCTGTCATATGAATGCAAATCACTGTGAAAATGATTGTCACTTACTAGACATCTGCTCCATTCTGTCAAGTAAAACCTTTTTCATATATGAGTAAATGTTATCATGTCTGCTCTGCCTATATATTATTTTTCAGATTTCTTCAGTGCCCATGTATTGGTATAATGTGTGTGTGTGTGTGTAAACTCTACAAATGCAGATGTCTTCTCTCGATGGATTTTGTGTCATGGTGTGGCGTGATGGAAGGATGGATGGAAGGATAATCCTCAATGTGACTTATAAAAAAACAGGTACTTTATTGGACTGGAACATGAACTGGTCAAAACATCATGGGGTGTGAAAACAATGGCAAGTTGGTTACATGAGAATAAGCAAGGGCTGGAGCTACATGAGAGTTGATGGTACCCAACCAAAACATATCTACAACACTCCCAGAACTACTGGCGGGTAACACAAACAGACTCAACATCAGCGGACATACGGGAACCAAATGCAGTGACTAACAAGCACAAAGCAAGCACATATATACACTTGGGAAGCAAAGGCCAAACATAAGACAGGTGTGAGCCATAACAATCAATCAAACACTGAAGACTAGAGGCAACAAGGCACAGGTGCGGGTCATTAACAACTGAAACACTACGGCTGGGACTGGGGAATGGGATGGCCAGTGACACCTGTTGGCCAAGCAGGGAAATGACAGACATGACAGGGCAGGGACTGATCCTGACACTAAGCGTACAAACATTTCAGATTTTGGTCTTCCTTGTACATGGTCTTTCTGTGGCTTGGTCACCTTTATGGGAAGAAAAAAAAAAACATGATGGCACCCTTAGCAGGCTGGAAGTGACTGCCTCTTGAGTTAAGCTCCTTGTGGCCATTTGAAGGGAGGACCTGCATCATCCTCCCTCATATATCTGTGCTCCAGCCATCCTCACCTGCTCTCTAAAACACACCATTTTGAGTTCTACCAGCTTTGATTATCCCCCCCCCCCCCTGTAAACAGTATGCATGTGGCCAGCAGGATAGTAGCCAGCATTTTCCAGCAGGAGGTCTTGCTGGCAAACTCCAGCCTGCTGGCAGCAGGTACCGGCACCTGGGTGCAGTCAGGTTAACGAGCACAAACTCCGGCGGGTGTGAAAAACTGCAGCGTGGGCTGCGGAGGAGCCTGCGGCGGAGGGCTTCCGCATTTCTGACGACGTGGAAGCATTTGTCTCCTTATAATTCAAAGCCTCTTTCTTTACAGTCTCTCGCTATGTGAGTTTCAGTCATCTTTTTTATCTTTGTGCTATAAGACAAGGAGTCAATAAACTACTTCTGGATTAAACCCCAGGATATAATGTGTGTATTTCTAAACCAGGTCAAAACAGAAATGTTGGTGCATTTTCTGTAAAGTAGTAATGCTATCAGACAAGATTCATAGGTCGTAGGTAGTTTTGTAACACTTTCTATGAAACCCATATTCATAAAGCCTAATAGCTGTTCTTATAATACATTATAACACATTTATAAAGCATTATAAACACAGGTATAACTATTTATAAAAAGGCATAATACATTATAGTCTGTGTATTATGTGTTGTGAATGTCCCTCTGAATCTGTCATCTGCTTTACTTTATTACACTATAGATACCTGTTTAATGCAGTATAAAGCACCCTTAATGCTTATACTGTCCCTTATAATGCATCATGAAGGTATTTATAGTGCATTATAGATGACAGGTTCATAAACCATTCATTATGCATAATGCACATGGCTATAATGTGTTATGGCTTTTGATAAATACTTATAGTGATGTTTATAATGCTTTATTCCTTATGAATTGTTTATAAATGAATAAAAACATGGTCTTAAGTAAAGTGGTACAGGTAGTTTTTTATAAGAATAATATGAAAACAGGCTCTGAATTAGTTCAGATCCGAGGTATTATGCTGTTGTTGTTTCTTTGGGGATGCCGCATTTCTTTGCGTGCTTAAAAAGAAGGATGCTCACTTGTAGCACTTACAGTCTCGGCTAAGCAAGATCATTAGGCAATTCCGGGCAGCTCCAATAGGGTGTAAGTCCATGGAATGGCATAAGTCCAGTGAGTGAGCCCTGTGCTTCTCATCAGATCGTAAATTCTCACCTGGAGCCAAACCATCAGGTGGTGTGATCCCGCCTTCCAGGGGCCCAGACCCCGGGTAGTGACATTATGCTGCTCGTACTTTAATTTAACAAGCGGCAGAGTGTCTTCCCTCCGCAGAGTGCAGCTGTTACCCGTGTAGCTTTTTACAGGCCATCTGCTTCGGGAAGACGCTCCTGCACATTCTTGCGAAAGCTCCTGCCTTCCAGAAGCAGCCCCACCCCCATGCGACTCCTGGCCCTTATTGCTTTTTCATAAGAGCTGCCCATCCTCATTGTTTGCTGATATGTTGTCCATCTTTTATTCCCCGGTATAAACCACTTGAAGTTGAAGGCTAATAAATCCATCCACCTTCCAGCTGCTTATCCTGGACAGGGTTGCCTAGAGCCATCCGGGGCAGCCTAGGGCACAAGGCGTCATCCAACCATCATGCTGCCCCCTTCAATAAATGGCTACAGCAATTTCTCACCACCAGCCCAGAGATATGAATGAGTTAATTCCATAACCATTTCATTATTATAATAATATTATTTATTATTATAAAATAACCTATAGCAATATAGAATTTTAGTTTTTTTCTTTCAATGTCTGAAAAACTATGCTGAAGATATTCATACTTAAGTCAACCTCATGAAATAGTTGTCCTGACATAAGAACAATGAACTTTGATTTCTGCTAAATGGATAACTATTGACCGACTGTTCCCGGGATCTCGCTTCTGTCCTCCTGCGGTCGCTTTCTGCGCAAACCGCGCGAGTTCCGTCGCATTGGGAATCTCAGAGGGAGCCAATGGCTTCTATAGATGTCACAGCACTGCTAATTTACACCCAGTGCTTCAAGGTCTCCTCAGCACACGTGTTGCATATGTCATGCCTCATGGTGGAACACATTCATTTGGGAAGAAAATATGTCCCTTTCTGGAAATTGTCCCAAAATGATCAGGGTGCTGAAAACCTGTGCACGGCGCATTCCGAAATCAGTCAGTCTGGTCAAATGGGTCAAACTTATTTTTTTCAAGATGTTTGGACCCTTTGATATTTTGTTGATGTTGCTTGTGCTATAGATGTTTTCTCTGCTCTTCCGTCTCTAAATGTTGAAGACGACACATACAGTAAGTCTGCTAGTTTCCATTTATTAACCTCTCCACCTACTTAGGTTCTCAACGGTACCCAGCACTGGACTCTTTTAATTACGGTAAATTTCTGTGGACCCGCCTCCTTCTCTCACTCACCACTTTGCAGTCCATCCATGGTCTCCAATAACCTTGCATCCGCTATCTATCGGTGCACTCACCCTCTACCCTGATGATATCATGCTTTATTTCCATAGTAAAGGACACCTTCCCTTTTCATGTCTGTGACTTTGAGAGAAGGAGGGTTCAAGCAGGAGAGCGGGTGGGAAGCAATGGGAAGGCCTGATTGGTGCAGCCCACCCCTACGCCTGCTATGACAACAAAAATACAGAATATATCACTTTCAAGCAAGCGTATGTGATGATGCATTGCAAGTTTCAGACAGTATCCTGATGGGGAATGACAGTCACATCATACGTGTGAAAATGCCGTGCATTAAAATAAGATAAGCAATATGATAGAGCATTTAGATAAGAATTTTAGTCTATAAGAGAAAGCTTACCGAAAAGTATGGGAATATGAATTGGTGGTGTGAGGGTTCTCGCTCGGTGTCATGTGACACTGTGGGCGGGGTCAGTTGAGGAGGGTATGTGTAATTCACAGCACATGATTCATTGAGGGATGCACATTCTACCATGGAAGACCTGGGAAAAAGCTCAGAAGGATTGAGCATCAAGTGGATGGGTTTGTCAGTACTTAGCACATGTCACAATGAAGATGACGACTTCTCGTTGCTCGATCACACTTTTTTCACACATTTTGTTTCAGTGAGATTTTACTTACAAGGCCTGCTTTCCTTGTGGTTAGTATTCATCCTCCTCTGTTAGTACCAAGTTCAAATGTCGGGTGAACCTTACAAAATTCAGCAAAGTATTGCTCGATGAAGGGATGTTGATGTACCTCAAATGAATGTGCTGGAGGCTAATTCGCTGGGGCCTGCTTATAAGATCACGGTGAAGCGATGTCAACAGAGTCAGCTTTGTGTTACACTACCAGTCAAAAGTTTGTGCACACCACAGCATTTTTACCACTTTTCCATTTATTTTAGAAAACTGTAGAAATGTTATTCTTGTTAAGCACTGGTAAGCTCATTCAACAACTATCAGTGAAAAGAAGTCAAAAAAGACAAGCTTCCTTTATAACATGGAAATAGTGTGTATTTTGAGTGTATTTATAGTGAATGTTAGTAAGTAACATGCAAATGTAGAAAATCTCAGGGTGTGCACAAACGTTTGTCTGGCTGTGTATGTTGTGCTCAGCACGCAGTTCCTTCCTCCGCCTCTCCTTTCCTCTGACGTGTCTTCCGGACGCAGTGCATCTCTTGACGGCCACCTAAGTGGATTATCATTCCACGATAAGAGAGCCTTTTTCATCTCATTAAAACTAATATTTATTTTCATTATCCCAAAATTGTCTCCGTGATTATGTTTTATGCTTCCTGGACAGGAGCGAAGTTCACCCAACCCAGCAATCCCATTAGCAGGGGCTCCTGATGGATTGCAGCCTCGTGACTGGATGAAGATGGAAAGTATATTAAATGTCACTGTGCTGTGTATACTTTTCCCTATTAAGGCCGGCACTTTCAATCTACCTTTATGGGCCGAGGGCGTAGTGGAAGCCAAGTGAACCTATGAACTGTGTGCAGCCATTGTTCAAAGCTATCGTTTTATCATGCATTACTTAGTTTAGAGCCCTTCACAATGGGGGTTACAGGTCACACCGCAGAAGCAATTAGCTCACAATTAAAAGCAATTACAATAAAAAAAAAGCAAGGATCTATTTTGTTGGTTTTGTATCATGTACAGCAGGAAGCAGCATTTTATAGATGACTGTAAATGTAGTCTGACACTACATTCCAGATGTTTGCACAGCTTTCAAAACCAGATGCTAATTCTGGGGGCGGAAGAATGAGCAACGGAGGAAACTGTCATCTACCGAGTGATAATTGTTGATAGAACTGTAGTGTTTTTCGGGGGGTTAAATTCACAAGCATGATATTGTCACAGTACCTGAACGACAGACAGAGTTGATGTTACCGCACGGCAAAGGAGGCTATCGTATGTCCAGTGTGAGGATTAACAGCGGGGCCGCATGCCTGTCTGTCAAAGCGGGCTTCCCAAAGAAAACCCGCAGTGCGTTAAGGAAAGGCTTGCATTCTGCTTCGAAACACCCCCCCTCCTCCACCCTAATGACCTGCCGTCAGTTTGACAGCACTTCAATCACGTAAAAGAAAAATAATGAAAATTAGGTTAATTTCTATGGTGTGCCAGTGTGAGTGTGTGCTTGTGCGTGTTATTGATAGATAATGACTGTATTATGTTACCTTGGCAGACATGCAGAGACAGTCTCATCTGCCAGCCTCACTGCCCTCCCAGGCTGCCTACCCCTCCTGTCCTACCTATCTGCACCCTCTCCACTCTGCAAGCATCATCTGCTCACTTTATCTTTCTCCACCTGCAGTTTGTGCTGCATTGCATCATCCATTATATCTATTTGCAGTGCATAACCTATTCAGTAATGTATGCTACCATAATGCTGTATCTTACTACTCTATATTATTATTATTTTTATTATTATTATTATATTTGTAGATCTGGGATCTCCCCGTCCTCAGGACGGGTTTGTGGGGTTCCCCCTGGGCACTCTGTTTTCCCCCCACAGTCCAACAACATGCTGAGGTCAATTGGAGTTTCCAAATTGCCCATAGGTGTG
>JAODKL010000039.1:7034598-7045554 GCA_026780765.1 Petrocephalus schoutedeni | reverse complement strand
CATTGAGTTGCCACCATGTGATTGGCTGATCAGTAATTTGCGTCAACGAGCAGTTGGACAGGTGTGCCTAATAAAGTAGCCGGTGAGTGTATATGTATATGTGCACAAACCACCACATCATTGTTTTTATTTTATTAAAACATACATTTTGGGAGGCCCCAATTAATAGTATACATAGTATCATGCATATTTTGGAATACTTAATTGGTCAGTTAGTATAAATGAACCTATCATTTCAGCTGTGTAGCATGATTAGCATCCCAAATGTCTGTCTCTGCACGTTCCCTCCCGCGGGTACCTATGATACAGCCTCGTCCCTCGCCTAACGCACTGGTAATTAGACCGTTCCACTGATGACATCATGCCTCGTCAGTTCTCGGCCGGGTTCCGTCGCGCGGCGGGCGTCATGTGGCCCGGCCCGCGGTGCCTGCCGGTGCTGGAGACACTCCATTAAGGCAGAGGCCAGCAGATCGAAAGCAGTGTGACTCAGTGCCTGGCAACCGAGAGGAGACAGCAACCAACCCACACCAGAGTAGGATTTTATTGATCCCACGATTTGATGGTCTGATACAGCTGGTGCCAGGAAGTGATCCACGTCTCCTCTTGCTTTTTCTCCGGCAGATTAAATAAACCACACAGGGAACTGTATCTCTGCAAGAGCAATGCATATGGACTACTGGCTAATAGTAATTAGCATTAGCGTAGCAGTCATGCTCTGGTTTGTTAGGCAATGCGAACTCAGTGGGATAATTCCCTATAATGTCCCCGTCAGCTGAAAATACACCAGAAGGGAGGAGTTTTATTTGCAGTTATTGCTAGCTATGAATATACTGTCAGAGTGAGGATTTACTGCTCTGTACTGCATGGTGAGTGTCTGTCTGATTTGCTCCAGCGTCCGTAAAGGCAGCATGGTGGAGCAGTCATTGGCACTGTTGCTGGGGGTTCGAGTCTCTACCATGGCTCTATGTGTGTGGAGTTTGCATGCACTCCCCATGTCGTCATGGGGTTTCCTCCGGGTACTCCGGTTTCCCCCCCATAGTCCAAAAACATGCTGAGGCTAATTGGAGTTACCAAATTGCCTTTAGGCATACCTGTGTGAGTGACTGATGTGTGAGTGTGCCCTGCCATCGGTTGGCACACCGCCCCGGGTACCTCTCTGCCTTGCACCCATAGCCTCCGGGATAGGCTCTGGGCCCCCGTGACCCTGAACACGATTATGGAAAATGGATTTCCACCAATTTTCAGATTGGAGGAGCTCTCCGTCACCTTTACGGTATGCCGTCAGACAGGCCCCCCATCTGTGCCCTTCCCTTTGCCGGCACAGACACAGGCACAGGCACAGACAGACACAGGCACAGACACAGGCACAGACAGACACAGGCACAAGCACAGACAGACACAGGCACAGACACCGGCACAGACACAGACACAGGCACAGACAGACACAGGCACAGACACAGATACAGGCACAGACCTACCTACACTCACAGATACACATTCTTATTTATATCCTTACATCTTCATGCCTGTGCTTGCACTCGCTCCCCTTATGAATTTAGACAGCCTCAGTGTCAGAGCTACCCGCAAGATCGGACGTGAGTAAGTCACGGCGAGCCGATCGCCGATGTGAGGTAACCGGAGTGTGAAAATCTAATTTTGAATAATCTTCATGCCATGTCTCTTTGTCAGGCGGTAGGGAGACAAGAGGGCGGGGAGGCGGGGTGGGGGGTGGCTGGTGGCTAAAGGAATAGATGAAATCAGCACCTCGACAGCTACCCGCCTCTGCTCTGGCCTGGCATGCAGGACCATTATGACTCCCCATTACAGCAAATCACAAGGCCTCACTCATCCTTTACTCCTGTCAGGTAATGACTCCTTGGATGTAATTTTAGCCTTACATCAAGTACACAGCAGAAGGGTTTATTTTCACGATAACGTAGATGCCATGAGCAGAGCTAAAGCACACGCACAGACACACGGAAACGCTTCATGTAAAGTCACACAGAGGTACAGCAAGTCACGGCATCCTTCAGCAAGCATTAGCAACCGTTATCTTTCTGCACTATATGGATTTGCTTTCTGTGCGTAGATATTTTCCAGCCAGGTTAAGTACTGTGTGCATGGTTACAGGGACTGAGCCACATCCTCCATGTAAAAAGCCCACAATCTACACATCTGTGCAGGTAAGATCTGTAACCATTACTCCTCCTCCGGTAATCGCTAGGTCCTACAGTGTGTTTAGTGTTTCTAACTGCACTCTACACCTTATAATTCAGCGCCCTGATGCCAGCATCTCTGAATGAGCCTCCCACTCCGCACACACGCAACCACACACACACATACTCGCGTACCTATATAAATGGGGACCTTCCATTCATTTTATGGGAAAAATCCTAATCCAAATAATGACACCCTTAACCCCTACCCAGCCCTAACTTCAAACATAAGTAACCAACCAAAGTACAAGACTTTTGGCATTTTTACTTTTTTGATTGCATTCACAGATTTTTAGAAAATTGAGGTTATCCAAATGGGGACCTGAAAAAATGTCCCCAGAAGTAAGGAAGTTTCAGATTTTACCACATTCTGGGGACATTTTGGGCACCAAATGTGATGGATGCAAACCCCCACACACGCTCAGGGTAAGACTAATTTGACCCAGTCTTCTTTGCCCCTTTGTACACCCCCCTGACGAACGGGTTTTGTGGTGGTGGGGGTTCATACATGAATAAATTAACAAGGGGTGTACATAGTCATACATATGTAGTGTGCAGCATTATGTAGTATATATTTGATGTTGTGATAGTGTAGCTGTATTTAATCATAAACGCTTGTAACCCAAGAATAAGTGAGAATATAACGTCTACTCTTGTGAGGCAGACAAGAGACTCGTGTGTCAGGAACCTGACAGAGATGTTCCAAATGTTCTAGCCGAGGCAAAAACCAAACTATGGGTGGATCTACCATCTACTGTCAGTCTCAGCCCGCTTCATCCCAGAGGGAACCGATGAAGTCATCATTGCGAAAGGGGATACACCAGTCAGAGACAGTGAGCACGGAACAATCCCAGTAAGACTGTTTTAGTAGAAACTGTTCAAATTACTATTTCACTTTTTTTATTAGAATATTTATTATCGTTCAGAATTTGCAGTTTGAGATTTATGCATTAGTATTCTTATTCAGATTTGGAGAAATTTAATTGGATAAAAAATTATTTTTTTTATTTTTGGCTCGCTGACAGTTTTTGGAGATCGAAACCCCCAGACGGGAGCCAAACAGGTGTTCGATTCTCAGTGGAAAACTGGAGCTCGATCTCTTTGTGTGAACTGTTCAAAGACGCGACCTGATGGAGTGGCTGATGTGTCGCAGATATCTACTTAGGCTAAATATCTAGACTTGTCTGCGACTGCAGATCCCGTAGTGTGAAAGGTGTTGCGACTGGCAACGAGCGCGACGACAAGCTTCAGCCAATGAGAGAGCAAGAGGGAAACTCCGAGGGAGGAGTCACATGCTAAGTTCACACTACACAACTTTCAAAGTCATCAGATTACTATACAACAGCAACAACTATAGCAGCAGCAAGAGTGTGGCGGTCTGTTTGGACCCAAAAAATAGAACAACATTCGGTTGAACTTGATGCTTCAAATGTAACCACAACTGAGTCGAGAAAGAGAAGAGGTGGACAGAAAAGACCAATTCAACAGGCAGGTAACAATCTGGCCGGTCGTCTGCTGTGGGGTGTCGTCCTTTCAGCCCCTTTGCGCTCCTGGTGAAACATCTTGTGGTGCGACCCCCCTGTCACTGATCACTCGTGTAGTGTGTGAACCACAACGATTTCAAGACTCACAATTATGAGACGACTAGTGGTTGTATTGTGAGCAGTACAGCGATCTGACCACTTTAAAAGTGCGTAGTGTGAACCTAGTATAAGTTGGTATGTTTTTCAAATCACATCTGGGAGACAGAATAAATAAATGAATCAGCCACCATCCCCTGCCTAATAATTTGGAAGATGCTCCATCCACCTTTTGGTTGATGCCACGAAATGCACTTTTTTCACGTTCAACTGGCACCCCTTTCTCTGCCTGTTTGTTCCACTGCGCTTTAAGCCCACGGCGCTGTTGGAAAGGGACTGAATGGAGAGATTAATTACACTAGAAGGTCAGCAGACAGACTATGGTCAGTTACATTACATTTTATTCACATAGCAGACTCTCTTATCCCATGGCACATGTTTGCTGGAGCAGAAAGGCACACTGTAGCTGCATGCAGCAGCCCACACAGGTGAGGTGACATGGATAAAATCTGCCCAGATGGCATCAAGCAGAAGGTCACTGACACACGCTTACGCTAACCACACCTGGTACAGAGAGCTCAGGTTAAGGGATTTTTTTGTTCTAAAAAAATAGTCATTGCAAATTCCCAATCCCTAATTATTTCTGACAGGATTTTTGGGTGAAAGTAATCACACTGACAGTAATTTGTTGAGGTTCTCTCAGGCTTACTGCGTCTTGGTCATACCCTGTACGATTCCTGTCAGCCTCACAAATTTGATCTCCCTGATGCAGAAAGCTCCCAGGATATCACTCTGCTTCACAGTACAGCCCATTGATTTGAAATCATATACATAAATGACCGACCTTGGTCTTTGCTAGGAATTTGACCGTGTTTCACAATGTCCCAACATAGCACATGCCACCCTATTTTGTTATTTAAGAGTTATTAAATGCATTATATTGGTCCAAAAAAAGGCCCTTTTCTTGATCTACAAATATGGATTTGGTGCATGCCAAGACCCCGAATGTCAAAAGAATATGTGTGTTGTAGACAGCAGCTGAACATGTTAGCAAAAATGTGAAAATAAACTTTTGGGAGTTTTACTTATGCAAAAAATGTTCTATGGGCAGAACAAAAAAAATGATTGGCTCAGAGAGGCAACCAATCAGATTGTACTGGAAGCGGGCCCAAGCAACTAGAGGTGGCAGGTCTAAGACATCCAATTGGTTGGAATGACATCTGACTCAAGATCCGATTGATTATCTCTCTGTACCAATCATTTTTCATTCCGCCCTCAGAATATTTTTGAGTAAATAAGACTCCCATGAGCTGAAAATAATGACACAAAGTAAGGCTCTTTAACAGTTTAAAACAGTCTCAACCACCAGCAGCCTCGTAACGCTGATTGAGACATGTGACAAGGAGCAGTGGCAGGGAAACTCATACAGAAGGTCCTGACTGGCTTGTCATCATCCTGTTTCAATTGCGGTCAGTCACGAGCGTTAAAATGGAAAGCCCTGACATGCTGACTCCATTCAGTAGGAGTCGCCTCTTCTCATTTCCCACTGAGCCTTACAGAAAGAAGCGGCGATCGTGACAAAGGCAACCTACAGAGACCCAGTCTGAACGACCACCATTTCCTCTCCCCGTCAATGGCCACAGAAAGCCCCAGCTCACCTTACTCCCAGCTTGCCGCCCCGGTCACAAGCCAGGTGGTCTCAGAGACTCTGGAAATCCCACGTCCTGCCGTTCTGAAGATCCCTTCCTCCGCCTCAAGCTTCACAAACTCATTCCTAAAACGTAAAACTGGTCGACGGAGCTCCTTGTATCCGCCAAAGGAGAATTCCCGCTCTCGGCACGGTTGCGTACGCCCACATTTCCCGCCTTAACGCGGCCGACTTCCTTTAGCCACATTAGCTAAAGTGTCTGTTTTTTTATTTGCGTGACTGTGGGCAAAGTGGGCCGAACCGAGTTTCATAAAAATGCATGCCTGTATATTGTCAGGGTTTACATTTGGCTGGAACATACAGATATTTTTGTGTTCCTTTCACGTTGTATTACATTAAATTCCTGCCGTTTTCCCATTTGCAGCCCCGAATCAATCTTTTTTATCATGCTAATATTTTTACTGCTGGGTCTTATCCCATAGCCCTTGATCTGCAGAAAGCTGTCCCTCTTTTTGCCGGCCCCTGGCCCTCGCTCCTCCGACAACAGCGAGCCATTTCCATTAGCACATGATTTCATTTCCTCCTTCTTATGTTAATTCACCCTTCACGGCCGCTTGGAAGCCATTCGATTTTTTTTGCGGGAATACAAACAGCCCAGATAAGCCCCCCCCTCCCTTTTTTAAACCGCCAAGACAGAAACGGAGCATTTTCAAGGTATAATTAAAGCCCCCTTTCTGGACCACTCCGACGGCGTCGGCGATAACAGGAAACTGGTATTCGCCTTGTTGTGACACAGATTAGCGGGTTAATTTCAAATTGGGACGGTCGGCTAATTAAGTTCTGCAGTTGTCTGCGTAGCCCTCCCCCCCACCCCGGCAGGCAGGGTTTTGGTGGGCGTGGCTGATGGTTTCGACGTAAGAGAGAAAGAGTGACTCCAGCTTGAAAGGCAGAGCAGAATTGTGATGCCGACCGGCCTGGCTGTGACGTCCTGGACCCCGGGGGATTAGAGAGGCGAGAGAAGTCTGAGGTGAGGAACAGGGGTACAGATCTTCCAGCAGCAAACGGCAAGGCAGCCCGCGTTAGGTCTGAGCTGTCAGCATCACAAATGACGTGACCGTGCAGTGTCATCGTGGGGAGGGTTGGCCTGATAACATTATGCTGGGGATGCAGAAACCCGACAACGGGAGGTCCAAATCGAGGCTGGCTAACTACGTAATGAAAGCTCGTTCCGCTTTGCTGCATGAGTTTAACCGAGGAGAGCAAGTTTACCCGGGGAAAGCAGGAAATGCCTGACATCTCGCTACTGATATAAACAGCAAATCCCACCATATGGAAACCAAACTGCATTCTGATGTATTGTTTAAAAACAATTCTCTCCCAATAAGTAGTTCGCTCAATTTTTTCAGCATCTGACGTTTTACAGGTGTGTATATAGATTTATTTATAGATTTATTCATGTGTTTGTTTGTTTATTTATTTTACTCGCTTCCCAGTTTGTTTTTGTGCTCCATGTTCCCCGAAGCTCCCTGCCCTCACAAACACCCGAAGCCCCATGATGTTTTCGGCAGCTGGGGGGCTGTAGGCCACCACTGATATGTAGATTCTGTCAGAGGTGATTAAGGAGCTGAGCTGGGTTTGCGAGTCTGACTGAATCCCAGAAGGGATGATACTGTAAGTATGTGACATATGTAAATATAAAAGTTTGGTGCTTAAGAAATTAGGTTTATTTAAAACCATAGATTGTAGGTAAAATACACATTCACACTGTGAACGACATTTCCATGAAAGCCCATTGTATGTGGCTCTGATTGACTCTTACAGCCATGGCTGTATTTTTTAAACGTTCACCCCCATTGCTGTTTTCGGCTTTTCTCTGACGATTAGGAACTCCGTTGCGTGTGTTGTGTTTTCAGCGCTGTGCGTAAAACTGCTTTCACTGCAAACCTCGTAGTTAGTACATTATGCGCAGGCTCTGGTAAAATAAAAATGTCCCGACGCTATCGATTTACCCGTGAAGTATTCATGCAAACCTCCTTTGTCTGCATGGATTTATCAGCTGTCGCCTGGAAAGGTGAGGAACGGGAAGATTACAGGAATGGCTTCCAGGAGGAGCGCCCTGGCTGATAGGACACGCAGTGGGTAGTAGTGCGGGGCCGCTTTCATGGCCGAGTAAACAGCCAGGTGCTTCCTGTTTCACCCCAAACATCTCACCCACTGTCTCTTTCACATGCAAATGCAGGAGCGGGAGCCCTCCATGACACTGCGGTGCCTGAGGTATTATCAGCACTCTGGCGGTTGGGGGTGGGGTCTCTGTGCAGGGGGGCTTTACTGCACGGGATAACTCAGCCTGAAGCCCAGGGGCCACCACCAAGAAGGAGCCTCAACAAATAACCTTGTTTAATAAAATGTACACCCTCCCACAGTCAACAACATTTACCGCCACCACCCCTCCCCAACCCGGGCAGTTTGGCGGGGGCCTCTGAGCATGTTAATGTGCATGCCGGTGATGCAGGCAGATGTACGAGTGACGTGACTCAATGGCGCCCACCCCCCCCCCCCCACCCCCAAAGAGTTCCATTTTGTTGATCGCATACTTTGTGACTTCTTGAAACTGCTGATTTTTTTTTCTCTCTCTCCGGCACAAAAGCGAGTGGAGCAGACGGCCGCCGCAGACACGAGGACAGCCGCACTGCCCATGACAAAAATCACAGATTATGACAGTTTTTTTTCCTCCCCCTTAATAAACAAATTATGCAGGGCTACCATTCTGCTCGGAGCGAGCTTTTTTCATATTCTCCAATTTGTTTATTTGTTCTAATTACCACTTATTCAAGACTGTCAGACTGTTATGTATGGCCCCGTTTTCTGCGGCATTAAAGGAGAAATGCTAAACAGTCGCTAATGAGCGTGAGCGGGTGAATCATTAACACATTCACACACCAGCCCGAATGTGCGCATTCGAGATAAAGAGCGTGCTTTTTCATGGGAGGGGACACGAGCGACCGGTACCGTCTGCATTGTGTGCCGAGGTGGCCCACCGATGGACTGACCCACGTGCGCTCAGAAGGGGGGGGTGGGGGGGGGAGGCATAATGTGAGAAAACAGCGGCAAAGCACAGGCGCCGGCACTGATTTGCTTCAGAGAAGGAAACACAATTTAGGACAGCAGTGGTCCTTGACATAACAAAAAAGGGCAGGACAGCAACCTTCAACAGAATATCTAACCGGACCCAGTGCTGCATCAACACCTCTGCAAATCCAAGCCACAGTGGAAGCGACTAGTGTCAGGCACTTAAGGTGGAGTGCACAATTATTCCATTAGTCTCTTAATAGAGGTATAGCACAGAGACAGAACCCCAGAGATCTCCCAGGAAGGGAAGACCCTCCATACCAGTCTTCTTTATTATTATGTTCTTTTATTATACTTTCTGGCACAAACGAGAACTGAGTTACCAACTGAGAACCAAAGTATGAGAGACACTCATTCCCATTTAAATTTCATGAAAACCTATCGTACGTTTCAAAAACTGCCCAGTTCTCCACTCGTAACGAAATAACGAACTAACAAAGAAAAGAGAGAGATCAGAAATGACAGCCACTGTGCCAGAAATTATTCAGCTATCCTTTCTGTTGCCGGAATTATATCTAGTGCACTTTACTGTCGTCTGCATGGCGCTGAAGTCGAGGAGGAGGGCAGCCCGTAAACAAGGCGGGCTGAGGTTTGCCACCTGGGGGTTTTGTTTGTGCGGGGTTTTCTGATGGGGAGGGCTGGATTTGACTGTGACAGCCAATCAGGAGTCTCCGTTAGCACGCGTGCATTTTTGTGCGCTTATCAGCCGGACCCACGACGGTGGCAGAGGAAGACCTGGCTTTTGCCCACGTGCGAGTCGCTGGCGAGCAGGCCCCACCTGGATCTCCCTCGCCCTCCTTCATGCTCGGCCCGCTTTGGACGGCACCGCGTCTGCATCCTCCAGACGAGACGCATTTGCATTTATCTCGGCTCTGCTCTCGGGGCCTTTTCTGGACATCGGCAATTGGATAAAGAGTCCTGTGGCAGCAGACAAATGGCGGGATTAGCGGTTATCTTGTCGGCCGCCTCTTTTGTAACAGGTTTAATGAAATCCTTCCAAATCTAATTAAAAAGTGAATGGGGGGGGGGGAGAAGTAAGCGTGATGGAAGGAGCTGTTCCATGGCGCTCCTGTCAACAATTAAGCCTCTGAAGACTTCAGCCAGGGTGAGGCAGCAGACCAGGCTTGACAGGGAGGCTGCGTGTGGCTCAGCGGAGCTCTGAGGGGGCACCAGACTGAGGATGGTTTGCCATCTAATAAAAAAATCGGCGCGAGGGGAGCAGAGAGCTGCTCGCAGAAGAACAGGCTGCAGGGACCAGGAGGACATTGGCTGGTGGAAAGCAAAGTGTCTCATCAGCAGGAGGGAAGCCAAGCAGAAGGTATAACACCCAGCTGTGTGCCTGAGCGGCGTAAATACTTACTGATTAAAAGCTGAGAGACTTTGTGGTAATAAAGCAGGGGATATATACATGAGAATGAAAAAGGACATTGTATATTGCTGGGCTGTGAATGCCAGACTAACCTGATGACAAGACCCCTGGCGATCTGGCACAATGCTGCACCGTTGCTAATGTGCTGTCATTGTCACGGTGACCTCTGCCCCTACGCTGGCCCCCATTCAGCAGATGGGAGACTGAGCCCTCTCAGAGAACCCCCCCCCTCCCCCGCCACCGCCTCCATACAGCAACACAGATCCACACCAAAAGTCCCGGGACAAAGAGAGCAAGGGCCAGTACGCTGGCCCGGCGGGGGGCGCCGTGCCTGAAGTGTTGCCTTTGTGGAAGCGAGAGCAGATGAGGCCCCGGCGGCAGCCGGCCTCGTTCCCACCCACAGGCCACGCCCACCCCACTGATGCATGTGTGCGCATGCACACTCACACACACTTATGGTGACACCCAGCTGAATTACTGACTAATGCACCAGATCTGCCCACCTCAGCTTAACAGAAAAATATATAATAACTAATAACAAAGAAACGTTTTGTATTACCTTTGTATTCTATTGGATTTGAGGGACCCAATAACCATACTCACTTAAAGGCCCCATAAATGTACTCAGTGAGGGGCCCCATAAACATACTCACTTAAAGGCCATGTGAATGTACTCAGTGAGGGGCCCTTAAAGGCCCCGTAAATGAACTCAGTGAAGGGCCCCATAAACATACATGCTTAAAGGCCGCGTGAATGTACTCAGTGAAGGGCCCCATGAACATACTCACTTAAAGGCCATGTGAATGTATTCAGTGAGGGGCCCTTAAAGGCCCCGTAAATGAACTCAGTGATGGGCCCCATAAACATACTCACCTAAAGGCCCTGTGAATGTACTCAGTGAGGGGCCCAATAACCATACTCACTTATAGGCCCCGTGAATGTACTCAGTGAGAGGCCCAATATCCATACTCACTTATAGGCCCCGTGAATGTACTCAGTGAGGGGCCCAATAAC
>JAODKL010000039.1:6963394-7011618 GCA_026780765.1 Petrocephalus schoutedeni | reverse complement strand
TGTCGTCACTTCCGGCCTCGAAAACTCGGTTTCTGACTCGGATTCCGACCTCCAAGGTATAATGGAACGCACGATAATACCAAGGTGACCCAACATGGTCCTTTCAGTGGGAACCTGAGCAGAGGTGGATCACCTCGAAGGAGTGTTTTGCAAATTAATGTTCCCTGGTGGAGCGGACAGGCCCTACTCACGAGCCCTCTGTATGCCACCACGGGCCCTCACCATCACTGGGACTGTGTCACCTGTCCCTCTAGCAATTGTGACTGTTAAGGACAATGCTGGCACTTTCTGAGGCCTTTTGTTATGGGCTTTTTAGATCCCTACCCCCCACCAGTACAAAGGGCATTGCCCATTTGCAAAGGAACAAAGTGACACTTTTTTTAAGTTGGTAATTATCATCGGTACCATTTCAGCACGGAACAGCAACGCCTGAATTGTTCTGTGGACAGAGGTTGGGAGAAAACAATCTATTAAAATTACAGCCATAATTGTGGGTCAATCAAATTATAAGTGGGCTTAAATTAATTACATTTATGATTAAAAAGAAACCTGGAAACACATACAAAAGCATAGTTCTTTAACTGGCATATACAATTTTTTTAACCCTTTTCCCGTGATAATTTCCCCATGTGAAATTTGCCTACCGTTTAATTATGCTCTGGGGTCAGATTGACCCCAAACACATGATAGGGGTTAAGGTAAAAATGCTTTAAAAATTCCAACATTTGAAGATAACCAATCAAATAATACAATGTTAATGGTCTCAGTAGGATGGCTACAATGCACAGTGAATATGGAATAGATGACACAACACAGAATTCTATTTTTGACAAAAATAATAATATTGCGGTGAAGAATAAATGTAGCACTGTGTTGCACAACCCAGTCTTTGGGTCCCAGTCCACATTTTTGCTCCCTCTCAGCTCCCAGCAGACCTGCACCAGGAATTCTGTGTTCTTGACATCTTGAGATCACACTCATATAGTGGAACTGAGTAACCGTTCTCCTTTGTGTAGAAGCAATGACCTAAAGTTAATAATGACATCACTGTGACTTGTATTTATTGAGTAAATATATATGAGATTTAGTGTATGACTGAGTGTAGGGACTTGGCTAGTGCTGCATATTCTGTTAACAGATTTACCTTTACACTTTACCCTCACTGGTTCGGTCGTAAGAGCTCCTCTCACCAAAGAGATTGACAGGAGCCTATTCCAAGCTTGTGTGTACTTCTGCGTTGTGTAATATTTTTATTAAAGACAACTAGTCAGACGGAGAACGGTTCCCAAGCGAGGGTGTTTACTTGTCATATGCCTGCACAGAAACCCAGAATGCATGCACAGATGCCATGAATAACACGGGCTCCTAAATGGCACCTCCCGCTACCACAGCTTGAGCCAACGAGCGTGGAAAGATGGAGGCACTGGCTAGGATACTCACCTCTCGGGATCAGTCCATTCCATCTCCCTAGCGCTGAGGCTGTGAAGGCCAGGTTCAGCCATACCTCACTGTAAAACATGCCAGCACTTTCCCCCATTTCCAATTAGCACTTGGTGTAATATGAATTCTCCCCAATCTTTGTGTTTACTACCCACTTCTGACTGATTGCTCCCCCCACAGCCTACATAGCTCTTTCCACAGGGGCACATCCAAATAAAGAGACAGCTCCCTGATGATATGGCTCCATGATCTAGTGCAATAACCCTACCCTGCTACACCTGGCCTACCTCCTCCCTCTTGGTCAGCTGTAGGTTTGCTGCTTGACATCTTATCTCCACCCTGCAGTTGGGGTCCTAGACCTAGTCATACCACATCCTTTCCAAACTTGCTTGGGAGAATCGCTCATTTTTGAGGGACCGGTGCACAAAGAAAAAAAAAACTGGGGAGACCTTTCAGTAGCTAGCAGAAGTCCTCTCATCCTCCTTCATAGTAGGTAGGTAGGTAAGGGGGGGGGGACGCACACCATCACTCGACAGACCACCTCCGGGATGAGAGCCCTGAGTGCAGCCATGCAGTGGGCGATACCTCAGCACCACACTGCTCAGGTGGAGCCGAACAGTGTGAAGCTTTTCCGGTGGCTGGAGTGACAGTCACAGTCTCTCTGTTATATATCCCTGAAACAGGTGCAGAGCCTCGAGTGCAGACGAGAGTAAGACTGTGAAGCGAGCCATTAACCATATGGCTCTCTCGCTCGCTCACTGGCCCCACCCCCCTCTGAGTCACTGCTCCAGCAGTTAAGGGGCTGGATGTGTCCTGATACTGATCCCTTGAGAGTTACTGCTATTACACCCCTTAATCAGGTACTTAGGCCAAACTGCTCCAGGAAAGCACTATTTTATCTCTGCTCAAGCAGCACGCATAGGAAAATGGTAAGGTAGCCACACCGTATTACATTTGCATTTATTTGGCATATGCTTTTGTCCAAAGCAACTGAGCTAGCATGATGCACAGATAAAATTCTAGTTCAGGTAAATTGTCTTGGGTATTATACTGATATATTATCGACTGCAAAGCAGGAGATGGGGTCTGGAAAATGGACAGTGTCTGCGCAGGAAGTGCGCAGATCCTCAGGAAATGTCCAAGACTGTGCCACCTTCCTCCAGGGCCGCAGCGAATATCAATGACGTCCCCGGCTAGTAATTTGCTAGGAATTCACAATTCAGATCATTTCAATGAACAGTAATATTCTCAATAATTTTACTTATAAATTATTAGAAATAATTCGTATAATCCCTTTGTCAGTTTGTCCTTGGTTTTGAATATTATCTCTCCTAATCAGATTAAACAGCGCTTGCCTGTTGCGTTGTATATATTTAATTTGCCGAAATTTCACTTATAATGAAATGAAAACTGTATAAAATCATTTTCTGTGTTTTTCGTCATTTCATTTATACCAGTAAAACTTCTGGTCTCAATATTTATTTGTGTCCATTCTGTTAATGTTGACACTTCCTGCAACACAAGATGTTTACTCATCACTCATAATCACTTTTAATTCCTCAAAAGTCTTTTTTTTTTTTAGCAGAATTAGCAGGCAAGCCATCAAAGGATTCCCACTCTGTGGATTTAATTGCCTCTCCTGATTTTACAGCGATTCTAATTGTAACATGTTAGTAGCTCTAATGTGCTGGAGATTGGAGAAGATTGAAAACAGGCCTGAGTACACACGTATGTGAGATGGGCAGCGTGATCAGCCCGTGAGAGGCGGCGGAGGGGCGGCTTTTTAGGAGAGTCTAACAATAAGTTCATTTGAGCCTATATCTAAAAGTACTGTTGATGATAATTGTTTTTTTAATTATGTCTTATGTCTTTTACAGAAGTACCGGGAATAGCACTCTGTAAGTGTAAATAGGAGTGAGCCAGTCTCATACAGATCTGTCAATTTTAATTCCTCATGGCATCGGTCCCTCTTAGACTATTGTAAGGGATTGGCTGTGCTGGGTCATGTGATGTGGAGGCTGTGTGAAGTTGTCCAGTAGGCTCTGTCACTGCCTGACCTGTTCATATAAGATGAGAAAAACGTTTTGTTTTTTGTTCTTTTTAACCTATATGTTAGGCAGTGGTGGCCTAATGGTTAGGGATGTGACCTTGTATTTGTTGGTTGTGGGTTTGAATCCCAGGCTGTTAAGTACTGCTGAGGTATCCTGAGGGAGGTACTGTTCCTTGGGTGCTGAATTAGCTGCATATGGGTTAAATGCTGAGGATGCAGTTTGTTGTGCTGTGCTTACAGTGACAATCATTTCAAACAGACTTATTTGCCAGCCAAACGGTTTCCTGAAGATTTTACCCCCCAAGTAACCATAGATACACTAGTAAGGGATATTTTGGACTACCTCAAGCCCTTTAACCTATACCCTTACCTGTGCCAGCGCCATTGAACGCCCTGTGTTAGACTCGCTCCCTCAGGAGTACTCAATTTGCATAACCGAGAATGTGCCCAAATGCCCCACTGAGTGCAGCCTCACCCCTCTCCGGGGATGGCTGGCGCAGTCCGAGGGCTATCAGCCCGCCCACCGTCGCTCCGCCCCCTGCCATCAGGGCTTTAGTCTCCGGAAGGCTGTTAGTCCAGAACCGAAGCCAGGACTCCTGCTAGATGCCATTGTCAGATTACTGCCAGCACCTGGGACAGTATTTCTCAGGCCCTGTCTCGCCGTTCACCTGGAGCTCAGCACTCCTGTTACTGCACCCAAGGGGGTGGTCTAAGACCCAATACCCGGTGCTGTACTACCAACCAGAACAAACTGGAGGCAGGGGAAGTCTTTATACAAGTAATATGTGTGTATGCTCTTTTTTAACTCATATTGCAAGCATTACTTAACGTAATATTTGCCTTTTTTATTTCCTCTTATTACATTTCCTGATTCGAAATACAGTCCCCCCCCCCAAAAAAAAAATGTTAATTGAGACTTTCTAATGGTAGCTGATTTTGTTACATCAAAACAGTGATGGCGCAGGACAGCCCGTCGTCTCCAGCTCAGAGCAGGCCTCCGAAACACCGCGCAGCTGCCAACCTGTTATCTACGCCGTCTCGAAACCTCGAAGGGCTGCTTGAAGCATTAAAATCAGGGAGTGCGGTATCACCCTCCCGCAAATCAACTCACAGGACTCCCAACGACAAAGTCAACCGCCTTTAACAAGCGTTTTACAGTTTTCTGCCTTAAAATATGCTGACTGCCGATGGAAGTTACATTTCTGTTAAAGATTAAAGGGATAGTTATGTAAATAATAACAAGTACATGCAAATTGCAGCAATAGTTAGATGCTGATTGTCAATATCGCGGTTGGCCATAATGCAGCTACCCTAATAAATACACAGTATCAGGCTCCGCACAGGGGAACGGTTTTTGCCTTAGCGCCTGGCTTGTTCTGTGCCAGAGTTTATCATATGGTCACAGATCCCCTGCCATCTGCTTTTGGTTCCAGCTCATACACCTCCATGCCAACGAAGAAGTCAGTCAATTAAGACGGCCCAGACGCTTAACAAGCGAGAAACGGGGCCAATCGACCCCGGAGGAGGGACCAGGGGGTTAAAGCCGAGCGTTGTTACAATATGAAAAGTTTTGGGGTCTCCGTCTCCTGGCTAATCTCCTCAAGGGGCCCCGGCTGTGGGAGAAGCCGATAAGGGGCCTTGTCTGTCATATGTGAGGCTCGCTATTGATTGGGCGAGATGTGGAGGGAGTGTGAGGAAGCTTTTCCACAGGCCCTGTCAGACTCTGCAGCACTCGCTAAAAAAACGCCACAAAACTGAAACGGTGCCAACTGAGAACCTGTGATGTCATCTGCATCGGGACTCAATTCAGAAGATCCATGATGTTATCCTGCACATGCATATACCTTATACTGCCTCCATGTCCATAGGAAAAAAGAACAGCATTCCTTATTAAAATATGTTTTCTAGCATTTCCATGATTAGTAACTCGCCATGAAACCTTCAGATCAAAAGCAGACACACAAACACACCTTTTTCAAACAGTAGCATAATAAATCCGAACGAGGAAAAGTTACAGAAATTTTGCACAGTTCAAAAGGGCAAAAGAGAGATAACCCCCAAAGGCATCTTAGAGACTCTATGCAGTGCTCAGACATATCCGGATCTGCAGATGGATCCTCGTATTCACTCTGATCTCGGTCATCAGCACGCACGTGTTTTTGAAGGAAATGTCCAGCTTCCTCCTTTTTCTCCTGCCAGGAAATGTCCCTGACATATTTATTTGAGTTATTACAGTGCCCAGCGTAGCGGCCTAACCTCGGCTGAGATTAGATCAGGACTTTGCCCCCCCCCTCTGGTAATCAAAAGAGCAGCAGACTGCAAATAGCACATTACGCAGTGCCAGTCAACATCCTCTCACCACATGTGTATGTAAAGCAGACACCAGAGTCAGGGCCTACTGATGTGTACGTTGTGTGTGTGTGTGTGTGTACCGGTTTTGCTATACTTGTGAGGTGATTTTTTCAGTCCTACTTCAGACTTAATTTTCTAAAAATCTGTGAATGCAAATGTCTTTTTTTTATATATATATAATTTTTTTTAAGGTCAGGCCTGGGTAGGGGTTAAGGGTGCCATGATTGGGATTAGGGTTTTTCCCGAATGCATGAATGAACAGTGCTCACTAAGATAGGAATACAAACATGTGTATGTGTTTGTGTGACTGTATTTTTGTAATAATTACACTGTGGAAACCATTTTTTTTCAGTCCACACAAGGGGAAACTTTTAAAAAATCTGTGGCCACAATAAAAAATGCCAAAAGTGTCATATTTTGTTTAGTTACTTATGGTTAAGGTTATGGATGGGTAGGGGTTAGGGTTGCCATGTTTGGATTAGAGTTTTTTTCCATAGAAATGAATGGAGAGTCCCCACAAAGATATAATTGCAAACATGTGTGTGCACCTAGACCCATGTCAGCAAATATAATTTGTTTCTGAACATTGCACAGCTGATTGCTTCCATAGCTGTATGGATAAACTGAATTCCTGTGTCCGTAACTCAATACCAAATTTAACTAAACAGCACACTGTAAATCTTGCTAAAATTACGCCCAAAATCATAACAGTCTCATAGCCATTAACTTACTGTGTAAGAAGCCTCAGTTTTGCTGTGATATTTTAGCTCTGTATAATACTGATCATGCATTTTGTGTTGTTAGCTCGCTAGCTGTCATTGTTGAAACTAATAAAATTTAGGCTAAGTTAAGCTATGCTATGTCTTAATATAGGTTTTGCAGATATTGCTGCCTCCTGGATGTATGATGGATGGTACACCTGCATTTGCCCTTCATGAAGGATGCAGACCAGTGGCAGATGGTGGATAAACAGTCACTCTGGGTTGGTCTGAAATGCTTATGTGCCCCTACATGCGACAAAATGAATATATGCTGTGAGCCAGCACTGCTGACAGCATGTGAAAGTGATCAGTCGTGAGCATTAATCTTATTGGTAGTTTATCCTGTCTTGTCGAGGCATCTCCCAATCACCATGCAGAGAAGCGATGAGGCGGGGTCTAAAATGCAAAGCTATCTGTCCAGTCAGTGTTGCCTAAGCAAAAACTATGTATGAACCTGTCATAGGCTGTGTCCGAATTCAGGGGCTGCACCCTTCTAAGGTTCCATTTGCTGACCAAAGGCCTCACAACAGAGTGACAAGGCTGACCCATTTGAAAGGCTCCTTAAACACCGGTCTAGAAATGCGTCCTCATTTTGCTCAATGAATCCTTTGCAGTCCAACATATCCCAGGATTCATTGCATAGAGGTAAAGTGGGCGTGTCCCGGCTAGGTGATAGGGGCGGCGCTTTGTGACTCAAGGTGACGCAAATAGGAAATTTTCCATAGGCCCGACCATCCCCTGTGACAACACCGTTCAAGAACGCAGCCTACTAAGGCTATATCTTCGTAGACCATGTCTTTCGAAGGATGCAGCCCCTGAATTCTGACACAGCCCTAGACTCCGACATCCGGACGAGCACCGGAAAAAAATGCAATCGGAGCATATTCATCGATAAGCTTTCATCTATTCTCCGTTTGGACAAAGCATGCATGAATTTTCCATAGACTTCCAGTGAAGCACGTCAATGGGCAACTATGGGCTGTATTTATCCTGCCTTCAAAGAGAAAATTATATGTTGTAGAAAACAACTCCCATGAAACGATCAATGCTGTGGTTCAATTAGTAAGATAGATTATACTTTTAATCGCAAATAAAATTCATTTATAGTGATACATCGACAAATTCAATTCTTTTTGGCAATTTTATGGGCTTCCCCTGTAGTGTTTGAGCAATCGCTTGTGATGCCTACATAAGCAGAGGTGGTACTGTGCCTCTAGAATTTTCCCATCAGGATCTCTGCGCACGTCCAAGAGCGACCCGCTGCATTACACACGCGACCGTCAAGCCTCAAAGGCTGCAGAATCTGCCCGCAGACTCATAATACAATCTGTGCCATTTCCCACACAGGCAGCTCAACAGACACCCTCTGTGGATGGCCCAGGCGTAGCAGGACCTTCACAGCTCCATCTGAATGTCGTTTAATGGGTCGGGGTGCACCTTCCCATAAACAGCTCAATCCTCTGCGCACAGATACCTCGCTCAACCCCAGCAGAAGGGAATGGAAGCATGATTTAGAGTCTTAACTGCTGGCAACAGGTTTGCATTTGATGTTCTTTTTTTCCTCTCCGGAGTAAGTTTTTTAACAGTCTAAAACTTAAGGGTAGTTTAACCTTTTCACATAAAGCAGAGTTGTACCCTGGCTAACTTGCAACATCTGAGGATAGCGGTATCTGCTGGCTCTTCCCCGGACCTGTTGACAGCTGCTTTCAGGGAACATAACTCAGTGCTCGTACCCCTCCCCAGGAATGCACACAAGGGTCGATTCAGAGAGGGGGACGCAGGGAGAGCTCCTGAAGACACTCCACCTGTGGCTCGGTCTCCTACAGCAAGCCTGCCCCCAACAACACGGAGCTGCACTCCCTGCAAATCGGGCATTCCTGAGGCTTCGAGGAGGTGCAAATGGCACTAAGTCATCCAATTTTTGTTTGCAAGCCGTCCCCCTCTTTTCCACAGCCTCGTCCAGATTACAGTCATTGGCAGCCCCTTCTCAATGCCATCACTTATGTCCTCTTATACCATGGCACAGCTGAATTGTCGAATCTGATGGGTCAGAAGTAGTGCCAACCAGTATCAAGTCAATCCTCACCCTACCAATATATTTACCACCTATGTGGACTACTGACTGGGGTCCCTAGGCACCCCAAGAATAACTAATAAGCAATCATAATAGCAAAATGATACTAACGGCAAAACCTATTTCTTCTCAAAGCATTATTAGTTATGTAATTATTTTCATCAAAAGAAAAAAATAGATGATTATTATTATTATATTTGCTATGTTAGAATTAATTTGCATATTTTGTATAATGATAATCTATACTTTTCTTTAATAAAACGTGCAGCTTTTATCCCAAGTGCAATCCACATCATTTACATAACAGGGAAGGGAACAAGTCAAAACATTCCAAGTCCAAGTCAGGTCTCAAGTGAAAGTCGTGTTGAAGTCTTTCCATCATTTTTGCTGTCGAGTTACAAGTCATCAAATTTGTGACTCAAGTCCAAGTCGAGTCGAGTTTCATTTAGCTGAAGGCAAGGTCTCCTGAGCATTCCCGGCATATACACAGATGTAAAAAACTTTGTGAGGACAACCGTGAGAGAGTGGAGACGTCTCTGCCTATAACGATCTGTGGCAGGTTTTTTCCTGCAGCGAGTTTTAATCACTAAAGGTAAAAAAACATAGACAGGGACTCCAGTTACATGACTCACAACTCGTCACAAATTTGACTCGTTCCCATGCCTAATTCTCGGGGACTCGCGGCCGATTCATGTTTTTTCTGACTTCATCACATTACCTTAGGAACAGCAGTATCCGAAGTTGTCGACCAAGCACATGTCGAAATCTATGGCTGTTGCATCTGTGTCTATCCTCTTCAAAATGACTGACAGAGTGTCCGTACCCCTTGAAATTTTGTAATACTTCAAAACAGGACCCATGGCAAACATTAACAGAATAAATAGTTCCATTTATTTAAAATGCATAGGTGGAAATGGGGCTCTTTTGACTGAGGTCCCATGAGACACTGGGACATTTGCATTTTTAAAAAGCTCTAATCAAAGCAGAATCACATGACATCATTAGGAACAAACTGATTGACAAAGTCATAAAAAAATGGAATGATATAAAAAAGCACCTGTGAGATATAAAAACATATTCCTCTGGGGTTTGGTCTCAGGCCTGTTGGTAGGATGAGGGTCAATGTGCAATTATAATCTTTAATTCTAACTAACGTTGCTTAACATTCCAGTTGTATAACACAATTTAATGTTTAATCTTCGGTTGAAGGAATTAGTTCTACTCATAAATGCATTTTTGGCATGTAAATTAATCAGGTTCTCCTGCAGGTATTACAAACATATCCCCCCAGCATGATATCAGGTTCTCCTGTAAGTGTTCTACATATTTCTCCCCCAGCATGCTATCAGGTTCTCCTGCAGGTATTACAAGCATATCCCCCCAGCATGCTATAAGGTTCTCCTGCAGGTATTACAAACATATCCCCCCAGCATGCTATAAGGTTCTCCTGTAAGTGTTCTACATATTTCTCCCCCAGCATGCTATCAGGTTCTCCTGTAAGTGTTCCACGTATATCTTTCCCAGTATGCTATCAGGCTATCCTGTAGGTGTTCCACATATGTCACGTCCAGCATGCTATAAGGTTCTCCTGTAAGTGCTCTGCATATATCTCCCCCAGCATGCTATCAGATTCTCCACGTACAGTATATCTCTCCCAGTATACTATCAGGCTATCCTGAAGGTGTTCTACATGTCTCCTCTGGCATGCTATCAGGTTCTCCAATAGGTTTTCTGCATATATCTTTCCCAGTATGCTATCGGGTAATCCTGTAGGTGTTCCACATAAATCTCCTCCGGCTCTCCTGTAGGTGTTCTGCGTATATTTTCCCCAGTATGCTATCAGGTTCTCCTGTAGGTGTTCCGCATATATCTCCTCCGGCATGCTATCAGGTTCTCTTGTTGCCAGACAGCTGTGCACCCCTTCCCCCCCAGACCCTTGTGAACCGCACTGCGAGAGGCATGACAAAGAGGCTTAGAGTCCTTTCTAAATCGAGGTCCCCGGGTAGTCACCCAACGCGCCCTGCAATGTGCATTCTCTGGGTGATGAATGGCGGATTGGCAGCTATGGTCACACGGCCCGTTCCATTAGGTCAGGCTGACTCTCTTTGCAGCCTCCTCTTGCCGTCTAGCCAGCAGAGGCTCCTCCCGGCTGATTTATTCACGCGGCCACAATGCCACTGACATTTCAAATGTTTAGCGCCCCGATGCAGCGCTGTTGGGCTACGGGAGCCCGAGGAATCCGAGAACCGGGCCGCCCTGTTGCCTCTTTAATGCTCCCTGTTCTGTCTGCATGCTTTCCTTTTTGCCTCCTTTTAATATATTTAACCAGCACAGCCGTGGCTACTAGAGTCTGTAAGGAGCAGCCTGGCACCAGCAAACACAATCAATTGGTCACACTCTATAAATCATCACCCATGTCCCCCAAGCCACGGATGGGGGGGGGGGTGGGTTGGGCGGGGGGAGCTGGAAAGGGAGGGTAGGAGCTGAAAAGAAAAGGAACAACTGGCCAATACTCCAGTATTCTAGTGAGGGAGACCAGAGAGTTACCTACTGTCAGCAGCTGGAAGCACTCTTGACCATTACAGAAGCAAAATAAAGCAGAGAGAAGGAGCACGATGGCCCAATCACGCACTATTTATAAAATTATATATAACATAATTATTCATATCTTTTATACTGTGTGATTATTCGTGCTGCTCAGCTTTTCGTATACCATAATGTTGGCCATATATTTACTTTCATTTTGCATTAAATTGTGCTATTATTCACATAATTCTGTCTGACTTCCTTATTAAGCAATCCCAGGGCCTTCAATGAGCCTGTATCCCACAATGCACTGAAGCCATAGGTACTAGCCACTCACGTGACAATTGGGGCCTCAAACATCTGCACAGACTTGAAGATAATGGCCACAACTCCGCTAGGAGAAGCAATTATTTTAGGTATAAGAAATAACTGTGACTTGAATGTGCAGTTGAGCATTGCAGGTATTACCCACGGTTATTAATATGAAGTGCTGCAGAGTTGCCATATGTTTTGTGTTATGCACTCCTTTTAGGTGCAGTTCTATATACAGGAGCTACACTATCTATGTTCTAGTGGCCTGACCCCCTGAAAATGGGGAGGGGGGGGGGCGTGAGCAGCCTGATGGAGCTTGGAGGGAAACATGGCTTGCACTGGGCTGCAGCCATCAAGCGGGAGGGTTGGTGTCTGTGGTGTTGCTGCTTGTGAACCAGGCTGGCTGTCTGCACTGCGAGTTGGGGGGGGGGGGGGGGTCTGGAAAATGACATTAGAAGAGCAACTTAAATGTTGTGATCTCGAACTTGGCAGGCCGGGCTGATAGAAATGGCCAACGAGAGCAGGCTGTGGGACTGGCCCAGCGGGGGATTGGCCGAGACCAGCGGGCCCCAGGGAGCGCAGAGGGCCGCCTCGACTGCGGGCGGCACCTGGCAAGTTCCACGACATCACCAGCGTCACCATACCCCCCCCCCCCCCATCTGAGCGTTACATGGCATGTGAAAGACGGGGTTGGGGGTGGGGGTGGAGGCCGCTGTTCTTTTCATACTTCGGAAAGCATGAAAGGGAAAACCTCTGTTTCTTTTAAGGCATCTGGTACAGATAGGAACTCCACATTTAGCCGAAATCAGCTCTGTCATTAATACCGAACACAAAAAGGAGCCACCCGAGCAGCCAAGGCTTTGATTTCTTGCGCACGTATTATAACATGCAGATCCCGTTTGAGGCGGCTTATTGGCGACGCTGTTCTCCTGCTTCTCTTACAGTCGTCCCGAATCCTGAGCGCTGCTGAGAAGCTGCCCGACGCACTTTGATTCTGCTTGGAAGCAGTTCAGGAGCAGCGGTTTAATTTTTTCCTGTTGGCACGGCGCCTGCAGCAGAAAGCCCCCCCCCCCCCCCCCCAAAGCCTGGGGGGGGGCTGGGGCCCTGAAGCTCTCGTCTTCTTGGCAGGAGGAAAGGCGGACGGCGAGACCTCGATTCCCCCGCTCTCTTTCGCCTGCGTCTCGGCACCGGCTTTCCTTCTGTAAAACAGTTGGCTTTCGGAAAATGAAAGCCCAAATGCCTTGTATCCACATGCAGGGAGCGGCGGAGCCCTCTGTCTCTGTGCATCGGCGTGGCAGCTGTGACACTTATGACCAGCTTACGTGCACAGGCACCCTCACAGCTGGGGTACCAGATGCAGCTCAATCATCGCGAATGTAGGAATCATCGCGAATGTAGGAACATCTTCTGCCTTCTGCCTTCCTAGTGGCCGGATGAAGTACGGCAGGGCGGTATCCTGCTAATCAGGTTGGCGTGCATTGACACCTGATGGCCATGTGGCCTCAGAGAGGTTGAAATGAGAGCATGGATGGTCAGAATTGATTCCTGGTTCAGTGGCACAGGATGAGCTGTGTGTTTAGGCTCAGCTCTGAAGTTTTTCAAGACCTCTGACCAGTGGCCTAATATTCCCCAGCAACAGCAAAGAATCATCAACACAAAGCTTTCAAAGCGTTGCATTATACCCAGATTAAATGTGTATGTAGTTGTGTGAATGCCTAAAATGAAAACATCCATACATTTCTAAAATAAGACATGATTTTAAAAATTACACGCATACGTGCTCTTTCTTACTATGCAAAGTACATTTCTTTTAGTTCTGCCTAAAAGACTATAATTAAACTGCCATTTGTTATTTCATCAGGAGACCTTTATGTGATAGAGATGCAGACCTTTACAAATGGACCTAATGATCATTCATAAGCATCTCATTAAAGAATATTGCACCTTCTTTAATTGTGTAAGAGCCATAGTGAGGAGTAATATGGAATAATCACAATTATGTTGTGGATTGATTTAATGTAAATAAGTTTATATAATGTTTCTTATACTGCTCATATTGATATTTTAACACGGGGATGGTGTGAGCTGTCGGACTCCCCCATGGAGATTTGCTTTTGGTATATTCCACTACTGTTGTTGTCTTTTGGGGGAAAAAACAGATGAATGAGCACGAGGTAGGGAGCAATACAGCCTTTGATCAAGGCTATGGTTTTTTTTTTTGTCATCATGATTTTCCTTTTTACTTTTCCTTCTTTGCTTTGTTTATATTGTAAATAAATAAATAAAACGCTTTCAGAAGTCTCGAATAGATTATTTCCTACGATTCAAACAAAATGACATTTTGAACAGCAAATTGCACTTACAGGACCCATCTCCCGTTATTTAAAATCTATAAACTAACCTGCAGCTTACAAAGAAACAAGCCAGGTATCTTCTGTCTGTTTTTAGGCAGACATACAGTCAGCGTGGAGAGGAATACGTCATCTAGTTGTCTGCTTAGACCAACATGCAGCATGTGCAATTTAACCATGCGGCTTTCATTACTCGTGTAAGTGACATATGAGCGCAACTATAAATCATATGTCAAATATACTGTATTGACATATACTAAATATTTCCCTTCCGCTAAATAGCTGCGATTCATTTTAAGGGTGGCGGGTGCTGCTTGGTGTGAGCTGGCCATGATTAAATGTAGGAGGCCGCCCAGCCCTCGATGTCCCTGCTTGTCGGGATGAGAATACGAGCTGATGTCTGGATCTCAGGTTTTCTCACACACACACTGCCTGCTCAGTGTGTCCAACCCAGCAGGCAGGATTACAGTTAGGCGCGAGCCAAGCCCCTCCGGACAGGCCCCAGCACGCGGAGGGGAAGTCTTCCCGTCTTATGAAAGAGGTTCGCTCCACTCCACCTATAATTACTGCTCTAGCTACCACAGTTTCGTTGGCCGGCAGCGGCCGCACACGTGCTGGTGGTGGCGTGGGGGGGCGGGATCCCGTCGACTTGAGTTTTATTACAGGAGATGAAATGACATGTCGGTCAGCTAATGAGACCCGTCAGCCAGATGGGGGCGTCTAAAACGAACAAGAAAAAAACTATCCAAAAAATAAATAAATAAAATAATCATAACAGCCGTAAAGCAGGCAGGTGTAAAAAAATGCGATAGCGCTGAAAGGCGGAAAACAAGGGGAAACCTGCCGTGATATTCCTTCCGGGGACTGTCACAGAGGGGAGGATGTCCATAAGGCTATCATCATGATGGAGAAGTGCTGATCTTCAATATCCCTCCACGAGCCCCGACTGGCTCTCAGATTAGAATGCGCTCCCAGCACACCGGCACAATCGCGACCTTTGACCTCGTTGGCCACCTCGGTTTTTCCCCATAGGACGTGCGAGTCAGTATTGGACCGATCTTGATTAGTTGATCTTTTTTTCATTCCGTCGTCCTAAACATTGAGTCACTTTAATGGAAGGTAAAACAACCCCGGGGGGCTGAACTGAACCGTGAGTCATAAAGAAAGGGGAACAGACGATTCTCTGTAGCTCCGCCCCGCATTACAAACCGTGAGTGATTCCTGATAATCCACCCTGTCTATTAGCATTCTGCTGTGCTGCAGAGGGACCGACAAGCCAATTCCCTAGACCAGGTGCACATTAGCTGCTTTCCAGGCTGCTCTAATGTTTGATGTGCTTGGTTGAATATAATTGTTTTTGTGCGTGTGTGAGTCTTCGAAAAAAAGAAAAAGAAAGAAAAACATACAGGATTAATCCGCAAGCAATATGAAATAATTATACTTTCCTTCCGTTTCTTTTCCCCGTAGTTCGCCTGAGAAATTAAACAGAATTTAAACTTCCAAAGAGAGAAACATTGTACGGCGAACCTGTGGCCTGCGCATATTGGTGCGTAGAGGCATTCGGCGCGATCGAGACTGAACGCAAGCGCCGCGGCCCTGGCCGCCAAGAAAACGAGAGTGTCCACGCCGAGCAGAGGACCGATTTCGGGGACGCGCGCGGAATGCCCCACGCCGTACCGCTTTATCATGCCGCAATTGCGCTGAAACGGTCGTCTCACCGTACTGAAATCTCCAAGCGTTCACGGGCAACACATGCAGAGCGGCCTGGTATTTATACACGTGGCCCTCCTCATCGCCTCTTCCCCTGCTGGCGGTGAAGAGTGGAAGAGTTTACTTTCTGAGGTATTTCATGCCGCGGAGCCTTGAAAGCTGAGAATCCCAGAATGAGGCTCTCTCCCGTCTCCCACCAGGACGCTCTCCTGAAAGACAGCTTTGTAATCGGGGCTGTGGCCAGTTCAGTGGGTTAGGACTCCATATCCCTTATCAACGGGTCGCCGGTTCGAGTCCCGTGGCAGGCAAGCCGTTAACCCTGAGTCGCCAGAGAAGCCATCTGACCCTGCTTCCTCGACTGTAAGTCACGTTGTGCTGAATAAAAAATGTAATGCATTGGCCGCTGTAGTTAGGGCACACGGGCTATAACAGGAAGCTACCACCGGCTCTGATACTCAGCTCCTCAGTACCTTTAAGGAAAAGAAGCATCTAACCTAATCAAGCTTTTCGGCACCGTGCTTTGAAAGCCCAATTCTTCTGTTGCTCGTTCTTTTTCCGATCCATCCATCTTACAATCAGTTATCTAGTATAGGGTCCCCGGGGGTCCTGGAGCCCATCCCAGACAGCACAGAGCAGGGGAACACATCCCAGGACGCAGACACAGAGTGAGGATGCCAGTTCACATAACTGCATGTCTTTGCATAGCGGGAAGAAACTGGAAGCTCCAGTTGAAACATGCCGGAGAACATGCAGCCTCGAACCCCCAACCCTGGAGGTGTGAGGCGACGACGTTCCTCACCCGCCGCTCATTGTCCCCACCCACAACTCGCCAATTTCTCACAGTAAGAGGCCCGATAAGGGGGCCGTTTTTTTTCTCCCGGTCTCTGTCACAGATCCCCATCGCGTTTGGGAGCAGAGCCGTGAAAAGACGAGCTGAGGAAGAATAGCGCCGATTGTTATTTTCTCTGAAACGGGCCAGAGAAGATGCCACCAATCACCATCTAGCTGTGATAAAATCGGCAGCAGTAAGGGCCCAGCTTCAAAGCTCGCTCTCAAAGGGGCAAAATAAGTAATATCGGCTCTGAGAAAATGAAGTGGTAGATTTAAGCAGAGATATTCCCTAAGCTCTGACTTCATTTTTTTTCTGCGTAGAAATGTAATAAAAATATAGACTGAAATTCAAACTGAGATCTAAATTAAAGTACCTGTTGCATCACATGTTTTTTTTTCTTTAGAGACACATTCAGTTACGGATGTTGTAATTATGGATTTTTAAGACCAGTTTTAAATGATATAATGACATTCTATATTTTGTCTTAAACAGAATTTAGAATCTTGAAGCTAGTCTCCCATACATTCAGTAAGTAAACCCAAACATTCAGGATACATATGCTAAAATCTTATCCATTATCATATGCATCATATGTAAATATAAATGCATTGTAATTGGATATATACTGATGTCTATATGCTTCTATTTCTGTGCTAGCTTTTTAGCTCCAGTCCATCATGATGCCGCCTCTCCCCGTCAGCTCAGAAGGGAGTAATAAAAAAGTAACCACCACACGACCAGTGCTAACAAGACTGTATGCATTGCCTGTTGTCCCTGATCGCGTGGCGCTGTACAGCATCCACAGCTGCCCTCCAAGCAGGACTCTCGTGGTCAGGCGCCAGGGAAAATGACATCACTGGCTTTCTTCATTTGACAGCATTAGAGGCGGAACAGGAAGACGTCAGAATGGCTCCACAGTCCATTTGGCCAGTCAGTATTCACACACACAAATAGACTGAGTAACCCCCCCCCCCCACACACACACACACACACTTGTATTTATTTTCTTGTGGGAATTCAATTCTATGGGAAAAACCCAAATCCCAACAACGATACCCTTAACCCCTACCCAGCCCTAACCTTAATCATAAGTGACAAAATACTGACAAAATACGAGATTTTTTGTTTTTTGATTGCATTCACATATTTTAAACAAATTGAATTTCCCCTTGTGGGGACTGAAAAAACACAATATCAAAATAACAGGTTTTTATCACTTTGTGGGGACTGTGATATATATATATATAAACCCCCCCACCACCACCACCACCACACACACACACGCACACACACTTAATTATAGTTTTGTTTGCTTTCCCCCAGCCAGGATTACATTGCTGCTTCAGGGCTTGTTCAGTGGTTATTGGTGTCCTGATTTATTATTTTTTTTTTTATATTTTCCAGTAGTTAGCAGATCCAGATTTGGTCACTGAGATCTGCTTAGAAACCCGGCCAATAACATTCTCTCATGCGGATTTTCTCGAGGTGCCTGTTTCTGGTTCCTGTGTTTTTTTGTTTCTGCCTTTAAGCTGGCCTGGCCTTTTAAGGTCCCGGCAGACAGCAGCACTCTGTATTACCGCTGCTGCCATCCCATACGCGGATGCGCCATACCGCCGCGCTGCGTTACACCCAGAGGCTGCTGTCTGGGAACGCTCCCCGCTACCTGTCCACATCGCTGCCCGGGGGCGGCCACATTTGCTCCCACAAACACACGGCTTATTGTCAGGCCAGGAAGAGAGGTGTGTCAGGTATTTGCTCCATCTGTCTCTGACGAAGCAAAGGGCCAGGAGGTCAGGGTGGGAAAGGCCGGCCGGGGCCCAGTTCCAGTGATCTGTCGAGGCACGGAGTGCTTTCATGTAATTGGACTGACTCGCTGCTCAGTGCATAAAACTGCTACTGTGACTGTATAATTGGTCTCAAATGTGCCACTTCAGGACAATAAACAAATGATTTGTATGCAGTTTTCTAATTGTACCGAAGACTAATATACGGCTATATATATCAAAACATCTGATCAAAGCTTCCGAAGCAACAGCCTCATATAATTCACAAGCCTTTGCTCCCAGTGTGAATTCATTATTACGTTACATTAGCTAATGCGACGATATATTACAGTGTCCCTGTTAATTGTCACACACCTGCAAACAATCGCGGTTATGACCGTGGCCTGCACGTGACTCACACCCCGTACGTTCCCCGTGCCTTTAAACAGATGTGATAGAATAAGACGTTTGCGCGTGCTGGACTTTGGTGATTGTACACGTTTATCAGTGACTGATGTGTCATTCTGAGCTATGTCTGTAGGATCCCTGTATCCAAAATGCCACGGGACTGGGATGCAAAGAATAAAATTAATGACCATATAACAAGCTAATACCACTGGCAGTAAATGCCTCTTCTGGTCACATATAAAAAGAAAATCTGTGAAAAATCTCTTTCTTTGACTACTATGAAAAATACATGAAACACGTACTCAGGGTATTATATAAAATTCCAGTATTACCGACCACAAATTACCGAAGTATACTTGGCACGTGTATGAGTGGCCGCAATCATACATTAAAAAGCAGCCATAATAGTAAATGAAATATGACCTGGAAAACCATTATCAGAACACTTCAGTGTGAGATGGATGTGCAGAAGCTATATTTATCAAAACACCTTAGCAGAAAGACGGGATCGAGGTTCTGGCATGTAATTTGGGATCTCGCAACAAATAACGGAATTCCTGGGCAGGGCTAACGGGAGCGTAGCGGATTGGGCGGGGGATCATGGATCACTTTCAAGTCCTTCTGGGGCAGGGGGCGGGGCTCCTGACTGAAGTATTTCTCATTGCATTGTTCTAGACTCTGCTGCCAAAGAAATATGTCTCAGTGGTTATTACAGGCCAACATAAGGGCTGGGGGCCTGGTCAGGTGTGGCTGAGGCCATGTTGGAGTGGAGACCCCCGTTTTTTGGATATGGTTTTTCCTCCAACCATGTTTTCTATATGATGGTGGTGGAAACCAGCGCGGAGAGGCGGAGGTGGGAACGAGGTGTAGCGATGCTCGATTACTCAGGAGACCAAAACATGCTCCGGAAAGAGATGGGTGGCGGAAACCTGGAGAAGTTTCAGCCCACCCAGCCGTCCTCCACTGACACTTACATGACTCATCAAAGCTTTGTAGTTTGAAAGCAATGTTTTACATTTTACAGCTCAGAAATCAGAAGAGCAATATAAATGTTACAGAAAGCTGGAATATTTTGCAGTGTATTCTTCTCATCATTGCAAGGAAGCTGTGGGTGTTTTGTGGTACCGTACTCTGAAAAAAAAAGTCGTAACACTGTAGAGGAAAATATGTCTCATGGGGTGTATTCCGATCAGATGTTGTCTTCTTTAGTGGTAATTGGTCTAATTGGTTTTCCGACACAAAAATCTTGCTTTACTTATATGGAGGCATCTTTTGCACCCCTAAGTTTATTACTCACACACAACACATGAAGGGCCCTTAAGGGTAAGGTTTGCAACTAACATAACGTGAATATTTAGCCATTGAAAGCAGATGTTTATTCCCCCATCCAGTTTTCAAGCCCCGTAGCCCTCAGTGATAAAAATCCTCTGGGTCATTAGGCTGTTAAATGCTGCTGTACTCACGTCAAAATGGACTTGTTATGCAAACACGTAAACAGTTTCTGCTCTTGGTGTTTAAGATGATTAAAAGTGCTCAGGCCGATTCCTTCTTTAAAAAAAAAATACTGCTGTTAGAAAACATCTGCTGAGCCAAAAAAGCTCTCACATGTTTTGAGTTATGAACGACAGGAAACAGGCGGGTAGCTATTGGGAAGCTCAGCCTTGTTCAAATAAATTGTTCCATATGGTTGATAGGCTGCACCACGCACAGGGATACACAGGGATATCGATGTCGCTACACTATTCGCTTCTTTAAGTAAGCTTTCACTCAACATCACTCACATATCGTTACAATTTGACTGTTTTCTCTCTTTTACAGCCGGGCGTAAGTGCCCAGCTCCAGGGTATGACAGGCAAACATGCAGCCATTCATCATGGTGTGCGGGCTCTTGACAATCGGCTAAAATAATCGTAATTTATCACACGACGTTTTAATTGCTCAGCTGCCGAAATTCTAACAAAGATGAGATCAATCTTATAAGCTTATAAACACACGCCGCAGCTGCGTTCATTAAATTTCAAATTTCATAAATCAAATAGCCGATATTTCTGCAAGATTGCCCGCAAACTCTGAAACCGGGTCGGCCGTCCCGCCTACGGTTACCTGACTGAGATGATATCGAACCGATATTGTATTGTCCAAGTCAATGATCGGGCTGAATCTTAACAGTTTTCTGTCTTACAGTAGAACATTAATGAATAGATTTATTGGGTCGAAGAGAATCTTGTTTAGGGGGAGTGGGAGTGTGCCAAGTCGGATTGGGGGACACCCTCAAAAGAGTGAAATAACAATTACAGCTGTGGCATAAAAATATGGTAAAGACACACAAAAGGGTAATAAGGACCTTTGATTAGGGAGGGAGGCAAATGCCAATCTATATGTGCATATTTAATGTTCAGTATGAAATAAATTCTCAAAGATTCCTTCAATCTCAGCATTCTTAAGCAGAGATGGTCTAATTTCTCTACATACTCTATTATTCTGTACACATACTTTCCCTAGCGAACAGGGCCATGAACACAAACAGTTGTGTAGACTTAGGTTCCGTTGACACTGAATTTTCAAATAAATCTTGAGACGCCCCAATTCTTTCTGTTGACAGTCAGTCAACTGCTAAAGGCATACTCAGAGTTTGAATAAAATAATCTGTCTTGAAATAGGGAGCTCCGCTTAAACTCATTTCACATTGTGAGTGAACGAATGTACATGTTGCATTTTATTTCTCCATGGCTAGAAGTGACATATTAGCCTTTAGCACAAAAAATACGCAAATGTACAGCTGGTTTGGACGCAGAAACAATAAATGAGCAGCCAACTCAGCAGCAACTAATAAGGGCAAGAACTCGGTGACCTTCAACTCCCAGAAGTGTGAGGCCGAGACGTGGACTTGGAGATCTGACAACCATGAGAGTGAAAATGGCTAAACTTTGGTGGTTCTCTTCAAGAAGAGGTCGGGCAGCAACGTCACTGCGAGGTGCCGTACTGCAGAATGGCCTTTCTGGGAAGGACGTGCGCTTTCGCTAGCAGCTAAGCCCTGGGAAAACGTCGAGTGTCTGTCTTTCTAGAAGCAACTGGGATCTCAGCAATCCTTCCAAATGTTCCAAGGATGGTAAATGAGTGGAGAAACTCTGACATGAGCCAAAATGCAATAGGTCACCCTGAACTACATTTTACAGCTTGTCAGCAGCTCATATGTAATATTAATAAACATCAAAGTATCCCCCCGTATCCACGGTTTCAGTAACCATGGTATCAGTTATCCGTGGTTTATCGTCGTCTGAAAGAAACGTTATTTTTTGTGTCTGTTTTTTCATTGTTCCTGTGTCCTTTGAGGGGTATAATAGGCATGATTTTCATGGCTCTGTCATCCCTTGGTACATGATATTTTTACATTACTCTGTTGTCTCTTGAAAATGAGGCCTAAAACGTCAGAATCCCTTTCGCTCAAAAGAGTACAGAAATGTATGATAATGTACAATGTACTTTATTATTACTGTATTTAATGTTTGATAATGTTGTGCTATGTGCAGTTTATCAATTACCATATGTATGTACAAGAAAATCACAATATGTATGTGTTTATGTATATGTATGTATGGGGCCGCCGATGGTTCACAATTATCCATGGTTTGGCTGTGGTAGGTCTGCAGGCTGTCCACTCTCACGCATCTGGTGTGACACTCAGGCTTCCAGACTCTCAAGCAAGAAACCCTACGGCAAATCTACAGTATTCCATTATAAACGTAAAATTAGCTACATAAGCAGCGTTGGGGTAATTTACAAATGCTACAGACTATTTACAATGTAAAAAAAACCCTTACATACATGTAAATGTGTGTGCAGGCCACCTAGCTGACCTAAGCTAGAAACCCTGTCATGACAACTTGCTTGCGAAAAATATGACCGATTGAATCAGAATACAACAAGTTATGGACAAGATATACATTTCAGTTTTAGATGTCTGTTGATCTTGACCTATATGAAGCATGAGTAAAAAACAAATGTACAGTAAGGACTAATGACTGTGGACGAGCCCCTCCTCCCTCCAGCATACATGGCTAATCCTGTTTCTCCAAAGTGAAGTGATCCCTGCTTTTGGTTTGAAGACCTTCCTGCATAAATGCACTCAACTCTCAGTGAGCTAAACTGACAGACAAAGGCCAGATGGGCATGTTTTCATAGGTAATGAAAGAGGCACAGTGCTGAAGGCTTTCTGGTTTACATGTTTTGAGGGCGAACCGGGCCTTTTAACTCCTGCACGCGTCGGCCCTTCAGAGGAACGTGCTTATTTCTAGAAAAGACCTCGCCGAACATTAATGAAATGTCACGTCAACAAGTCTCAATGCGCGGTGGGCAGTTTCAAAACAACGGCGGCTAAACGGCCTACTTTCTGGTGCCTTTAGTGCAGATAATGAAGCGATTATTCCTGCAAGCGTGCAGGCTAGGTGAGGGCGATTCTATTGGTCTGTGGGCAGCTCCCAGACATGCAAAAATGTTACCTGCAGGCCCTCCAAACAAGACGGCAGTCCCCATAGTTCTGACATGCTGTGTTTGTCATGCTTTAGTTGGGTACTCTCCAGGCTCCAGGTAATTAACTGGAATGTCAACATAAGATAGACTGGGTTTAAATAATAGCGTCTTTTATCTTCAAGTCATGATCATTATCTCTGGGTTTCTTTCCTTCCCCTCTGTCGGTTGCTCCCTCCTTTTCTCTCTCTCTCTGCCATTGTCTTCTTTGTTCATAATTGATTATATCCTCTACTTACCTTTAAATTAGTCTGCCCCCAGGATGGAGGGTTCCAAGGAGACTTGCAGGGGGAACTTCAGTTTCAAGTAGCTGCAAGCAATTTGTGACCAAGAGCCAGTGACTTGTCATGGCTTTACCTTCAAGCTACGTTCATAGAGGGACTCAACGGTGACTCACAGCAGGATAATATATGATGAGACAGAGATGCAACGATTTTAATCATCATCAGCACAAAAGTCATTTCTCAGCTAGTGAATCTGAAATGACTGTATTTACATTTATTCGTTTATATATTGTTTAGCTTGTTTTCCTCAACTCTCCTGGTCTGAGGGTTACTTATCTTGGTAACACAGTAAAGCAGTCATTATGCTGCATTTCACCTTCATAATAAATTATGATGCACTCGTAAGGTATTATAAACATGGCTATAACTATTTATAAAAAGAAATACAACGTTATAGCCCATGTGCATTATGCATTATGAATGCTCTATTAAGTTCTCTCATCTACAATGCACTATAAACACCTTCATAATGCAGTACAAAGCATCCTTAATGCTTATACCAGCCATTATAATGCATTATGAAGGCATTTATAGTTTATTATAGATGAGAGCTTCATAGAGCAATCATAATGCATGAGAAACATGGCTATAATGTGTTACGCCTTCTTATAAATATTTATATAAATATTTGGTTTATAATACTTTATGAATGTGTGACAGTGAATTATAAGAACAGTTATTAGGCTTTATGAATATGGGCTTCACAGAAATTGTTACCGTTCTCCAAGCTATATAATATTAACTCTTGTAATTCCCTAAAGATAGCATATTTATGACATAACTGATGTCAAAGGTCACAGGATGCAGAATGCTACCAGAAACCAGCTCTTATTGAGATGTTTAGAAGCCTTAATTAATGTTTCAGGCCTTTGAACTTCAGGTTGCATATTTTTGCAAACTCCGAACGTGACCTCTATCTGCAAAGGAATCATCCAGACACAGGGACTTTAAAGAAATACATCTGAAGTGATGAAGCCCACAGGAGTCTCCTGTTGCTCTTAGAAATAACACCAATCAGGCTTCTGTTCCTAGCAAAGCACCTCCAGATAAGTAATTCACACATTCTACCTGAAGCTCAAAAAAAAAGAATAAATGCACAGTCCATTCAGATTCCTATCCAGTACAGGGTCGTGGTGGGGGGGGGGGGGGGGACAACATGCCAGATCACTGCAGGGCACACACACGTTATGGCCAATTTTCTGTCACAAGCTGACCTAAGTGCTTGTTTGGATTGCAGGAGGAAACTAGGGTGCCTAGAGGACTTACATTCAGAACATGCAAACCACACACACAGCAGGGAAGTAACATGCAAACCACACACACAGCAGGGAAGTAACATGCAAACCGCACACGCAGCAGGGAAGTAACATGCAAACCACACACACAGCAGGGAGGTAACATGCAAACCGCACACACAGCAGGGAAGTAACATGCAAACCGCATACGCAGCAGGGAAGTAACATGCAAACCGCACACACAGCAGGGAAGTAACATGCAAACCACACACACATTGCAGGGGAGTAACATGCAAACCGCACACGCAGCAGGGAAGTAACATGCAAACCACACACACATTGCAGGGGAGTAACATGCAAACCACACACACTGCAAGGGAGTATCATGCAATATGCACACACGGCAGGGGAAGGATTCAAATCGCACACACACAGCAGCAGGAGAACACGGGAACCACACACAGACTGCAGAGGAGTAACAGGCAAACTGCACACACAATGCAGGGGAGTAACATGCAAACCACACACGGTAGGGGAACGATTCAAACTACACACACAAAGCAGCGAGAAAACATGAGAACAACACACACACACACACTGCAGGGGAGTAACATGCAAACTTCAGACACTGCAGGGGAGTAACATGAAAACCACACATACACTGCAGAGGAGTAATATGCAAACTGCACACACAACAGGGGAATTATTCAAACCGCACACACACAGCAGCAGGAGAACAGTAACATGCAAACCATATATTGCAGGGGAATAATGTGCAAACCACACAGATGGCAAGGGAGTAACATGCAAACCACACACACTGCAGCGGAGTAATATGCAAACCACACACATGGCAGTAGAAGTATTCAAACCGCACACACACAGCAGCAGGAGAACATGGGAACCTCATACACACAGTAGCGGAAGAACATGGGAACCACACACACTGCAGGTGGAGAACATGCAAACTGCATACACACACTGCAGAGGAGTAACATGCAAACCACACACACAGCAGGGGAGTAACATGCAAACCTCACACACAGCAGGGGAGTAACATGCAAACCTCACACACTGCAGGGGAGTAACATGCAAACCACACACACAGCAGGGGAGTAACATGCAAACTGCATACACACAGCAGGGGAGTAACATGCAAACTGCATACACACAGCAGGGGAAGGATTCAAACCGCATACACACATACTGCAGCGGGAGAACATGGCAACCACACACACACACTGCAGAGGAGTAACATGCAAACTACACACACACTGCAGGGGAGTAACATGCAAACACAAACGGCAGGGGAAGGATTCAAACAGCACCTAATTCACCTCTCTTTGTGAACTTTAATTTTAAGTGTCAAGTGGTTTTTGCCCAAAATTTTAAGCAGAATTACAACAAAATTAACCCCCACCTCATAAACAATAGAGTTTGTCTTAATTGAGGTATGATGTGGTCCGGCTTTATAAAGCCCTTGTGGGGGGGCTATCCTGGTATTTTTTTCTGCTTTTAGCTGGTAAGAATGAGAGAGAATGTAACACAAGTTATGTGGTTACTGGTCATGCTAGATGGTAACAGGCTGCTTCTGATAGTCTATCTGCATAAAACATGCAGCCCTGATGTAGAATCAGCCAGAGAAATCAATACTGATAGAGGTCCTGCATGGTTCCTTCTGCACTCCCACAAACTGCCAGCCTCTGGGCCAGCACTGTCAATCAAAGCAAGGCCTTTCGACTAAGCTCCCTTTCATCAGACAGGGTCAAGGCCCCCAGAGCTCTCCTTTCTGCATCTGCTCTGTGCTCAGACAAGAAGGTAAACACAGCAAACCAAGCCTCATTACCAAAGCCCGGCTGTCTACCTTAAGAGATCCACACAGGTAATGCTACAGACGTACCTGCAGGTCAGCCCGTCTTCTGCGGCCCCAGTGACGGGCATCCTCTTACACGCCGCCGTGCTGGTGGGTGACCTCATCTTTTAACCGCTACCGGCCTGGCGGCTGAGCCATTCACCGCGCGGGCAGCACCTCAGGCCCACAGCGACAAATCTCAGGGGCCCCTTAGCAGTGACACATGGATTCCCTCTTAACAGGTTCTAAAGGACAGGCAAGATGGCCAATCTCCTTATCTAGAATTGAAATCCTATTCACATGACCAAAAACCCATCTGAAAGCTACTGAAATGATCCATTGTTTTCCAGTGGAATTTTGACCAATATTATTGCATAGTCATAGTCTGCATAGGTCTGGCCAAAGCTAGCAGGGCTGGCCTTCACTGCATATCGCCAAACACCAATCCCCCACACACATATAGGATAAATAGGGTCATTTCGGGGGGAGGGGGGTGGCAGAGCGATTTACAGCCTCCACTGTGTCCACATGACATGTGGTAAACATACCAGCGAGTGTGAAGTGTCAACTGTTTACACTGACAGTGGGGCTCTGGGGCCTCGAGTGTCCGCTAAGTGTCAGGCCCCCGACGGGAAGTGGAGCCTGACCATGTCAGGGCCTGTTTACACCACCGCCGGTCACATCCGGCAACACCGCCGTGACAGTCGAATCCTTAAATCACCCTGCGCTTCTCTCGATGAGAGAGCTCAATGACGCCTTGTGTCGGCGAGCATCACGACACGCACCTCTCTGAAGAGCTCGAAAAAAAGAGTCTCTCGGGAGACCTTTCACCCTTTCAGCACAGTACCCTGACCTTCCTACCCCGCACAACGTATCGAAGAAATGACTCTCTCTTCAAGGCGAGACGGAAAATATTTCTAAGGGTGAAAAACAGTTCTGATGAAAGGCAGTAACGTGAGAGGTCATCATTCAGGCTAATGAAAGAAAATAGTTATGCATTCCAAATAATGCAAAGCTCTACGGAGTATAGGCTGTCAACCACGGTAATATAAAAGGAGTAAAGAAGCCACATTTTTACATTCCACAAAAGAAACATGAAGTGCTCGGTACATATAATGGAATTTGCTTTTGCTATGAAAATGTTTACCTATTTCAGGGAAATAATTAGCCGCTAGAATCCCTGCTGTGATTTCCCAGTTTTTCAAACCATGCTTGTAATTTAAATGCACGGTGATGTGGACCTCTGTGGATTTCTTGCCTGGTTTTCTCTCTGTACTAAAGTACAGGCTTTGTTTGAAGTGATGGCCATCAGTTTGCCAGGATGCCGACAAACTTCATATTAACCACCGCTGAACTGACACGTCCTCGTTTTCTCATTTCATAACAGGAAATTCAGCAGGAATATTATAATACGATTGCAAAATGTAGCCCCCCCTTGCTGATGCTGAGTTCTCCTCTGCATTTGGCTTTCACTCCCTATAAACAGACTAGCAACTATAGCTCTGAAAATGCGACACGGTGCCTCCGTCCCACGCGTCCGTCAGCTGCCGGCACGCCCCGAAAGCAGCCGGCCTCGTGCTCGGCGAGGTCCTGCGGAGAGCAGCCCACTCGTGCGCCCTCTGCTCCCCAGGCAAGGTGTGATAAAGCAATCACAGCTGCCCTTGATTAGATGGCCATACGCGGCGCCGCGGAGTTCGGCTCTGGCGTGGGGACTCGGTTACCTTCGTCCCGACCCACGCCCACTTGAGTGCTTCGGAGCCGCTCACCTGCTGTGCCGTTAACCTCGTCTCACACGTGAGTGTGAGCTGCCCCATTTGTCCCAAGCATTCACAAGTCACTACACTTTATACTCATCTTCTCATTTCTCTAGCTGTCTCACCGAAGCCACTGGCGGCACATATACTGAACATCCGGATATCCTACTCTAAAGTTTAAGGTTAAGCGTTTTGTTTGAACGCACAGCTGCATCGCTGCACGCCCTGAGCATTCATCCAGTATGCTGCTTGTTGATAAAAGTAAATCAAAGTCGGAAAGAAATGTCAGACAAGCGAAGGAGAAATGCCATCTTTCTGACATTTTATTATACTTTTCCTTTTTTTTTTTAAAGCTTAATTCGCTCATTCTTTCAGCCTGTATTTGTCTTGCCAGCATGCCCATCCTGTGGCATACAGGGGGGAGGGGTTTACGGGGATGCAGCAGGTCAAAGGCGCCGCCCACTGTGTGTCCTTTACAGGGGGGATTTCGGGCAGCGTGCACAGTTAAAGCTAGCTGTGCGCTCATGTGCGGTCTCTTCTTATGGCCATTCATGAGACCGTGCCGTATTTCAAAAGGAAGCGAGCGTAAATCACGGAAAAACGCTCATGCGGTCCTCTTGATACTAGGGGGGAAAAGGGCAGCTTGTGAAACATGCTAGGAGCCTTATTTTTAAACTTTTTAGCAGTCCTTTTGGTATTGGGAAGATCCAGACATACATTTTCTGTACCTGCTTGTCTTATGCACAGCCGTGGGGGTGCGGAGCCTCCCGGAACATATATTGCACTCAGAATGAGGATTTAAGGCAAAGCTACATGCATAACAACAAGCTTACGCTGCATATTCATTAAACAGACATGTCTGTGGAAAAGCCAGATTGTATTTTTTGGGGACTGACAGACGCTAGAGCGTGCCAGATCTGATTAGAGAATTTTGGCTCAGTGTGGGTGTGATAATGACTTTTACTAGCATCTCAGCCGAACAGGGGCCTGCCTTTCCCCCACTTTCTGCCTCCCATGCTGAAGACCAGAAAGCCAGTGAGTCTGTTACCAGTATCACTTAACAGAACTGTATGGGGAAAGCAGGGGTGGTAACCTGCGGGGGGAGGGGAGTGGGAGCAGGGTGGATTCCACAGGCTTACGGATTGCCCTCTATGGGTGAAACAACAGGAAGCCTTATCAGACGTCTGCTCAGAGCAGAGCTGGCGGTGGGCCAGGGCTGGTATAGGGACTGGTCATGGAGAGGGTCTGCGGTGCTTGACACAGCAATCACTGCAGCTCCTTCCGAGCTACATGAGGGAGATCACGCCTACCAAAGGCTTCATGTGATTTCTGGTTCATGTCACCTAATATAACAGGTTATGTCACCGAGTGGGATCTCTAATTACGGAACTGATTTATATGTATGCATGTATGTTTTATATATATATATATATATACACATAATTTCCATTTTCGACTGTTCGACTTTATATATGTAAGCCACATAGACGAAACGCTGTCTTCTGAAGCACTAAGGACAATGACACATGACGCACATGGGTTTGCAGCCTCTGATCCGTTTAACACACTTTAGGTGTGAAATTCCAGACTTCCTAGTAGGAGTATTGTTGTGTTTATATCGGGTTATATGCTGCATGCTTATGAAATGCCAGGAATTCAAAGTTCAACAGTATGCGATGAAAATATGCAATAATTTAGCAGTATTTCATTTAGAATGACTTCATGCAGGAGAGCCCCCAGACGGTGATCGTATTGCTTTCAGTGTCCAAGCGCCACCTTCAGTCCGGTCATTACAATCCCGCTATGGAAACGCTGCGCCTTTTCTTACAAGAGATCTCGCCACTCCGCCAAGACAAGCCGATATTGTTTTTGTTTTTTTTTTTACCTGAATTGAAAATAAAAAGAAATTGAAAAGCTTGTGCTTTTTGTGTGAAATGTCTAGCTGTCTCCTTTTCACGAAGCAAAGCTATCAGTCCGGGGTGCATAAAAATGTGAGTAGTCAACACGCCTGTCTCGCGGAGGCAGTGCGGACGATTTTGAAGCAGGCCCCGCCCATAAGTTTTTACGGCCAATAGAACAGCTGACAGAAGGCGGACCGAAGAGGTAAAGGCGCCGGGTGGGCGGAGCCAGGCGATTTGATTGGGTAATTATAAATGACGCAATCAATATGAAAACGCTAATAACTTGTTAAGGAGGTAGTCTGCAACTTCGGAAAGAGTGCAGACCGGAGCTTCAGCTACAGATAGTCCCGGTAGTGGAAAGTGCTCTTTGGTGGACTGTTAAAAGCGCATAAGCTTCTGTGGAGCCTACAAGTGGGACCATGGTGCAGCAAACAGAGCATTGCGAGACGGAAGGTAGCACGTCCAGGGAAACTACTGACAACGAGGAAAACGACCTGATGGCTTGCGGCTCGGTGCCGGTAAAAGCCGACTGGTGCAAAACTGCAACCGGTCACATCAAGCGGCCGATGAACGCATTCATGGTCTGGTCTAAAATCGAACGGAGAAAAATCATGGAGCAGTCCCCGGACATGCATAACGCGGAGATCTCCAAAAGGCTGGGCAAGCGCTGGAAAATGCTGAAGGACAGCGAGAAGATCCCCTTCATCAGGGAAGCCGAGCGGCTCCGGCTTAAACACATGGCCGATTATCCGGACTACAAGTACAGACCCAAGAAAAAACCAAAGCTCGATAGCTCCTCCAAGTCCACACTGCCATCGCCGGAGAAATCGGGCAGCAAGACTGCCAAGACTCCCGGGAAAAAATGCTCCAAGTTAAAGACCGGCAAGGCGGTGTCGCGACCGTCTGCGGTCTACGGCTACCCGGACAAGACCGAGAAGGCTATTAAACGCGAGCTGAGCGACGACGAAGATGAGGAGGAGGAGTACGAAGACGATCTGCCCATCCGGATTAAGCAGGAGGAGGATGAGGAGCAAATCGGGCCGTATAATGTGGCCAAAGTGCCCGCCAGTCCGACCCTGAGCTCCTCCGCCGAGTCGGAGGGCGCCAGCATGTACGACGAAGTGCGGAGCGCATCATCGGCCAGACTTTTCTACAATTTCAAGAACATTACGAAGCAGGGCGGCGCGTACCCGGCCTCCGTGTCGCCGGCTTCGTCGTCCCGCTCCGTCTCTACCTCGTCCAGTGGCAGCGAAGACGCGGACGACCTGCTGGTGGACTTCAGTCTGAATTTCGCATCCAGTGCCCAGGGATCGGAGCTGGGCAACACGAATGCGGGCAATCTGTCGCTTTCCTTTGTGGATAAGGACCTGGACTCCTTCAGCGAGGGCAGCCTGGGCTCCCACTTTGAATTCCCAGACTATTGCACCCCCGAGCTTAGTGAGATGATTGCGGGGGACTGGCTGGAGGCGAACTTCTCTGACCTGGTCTTCACGTACTAGTTTGTGTAGGGGAGAGAGGAGATGAAATTAGGGGGAAACTAGTTATTATAACTATAAGAGGAATAAGAATATGACCTGTCCAGATTTTGTTCCAAGCCCCGCTTGCCTGTGGTTTATTCCTGGGGTAGGAAAAAGGAGACTGAGAACTCCAGATGCAGAGAAGAAGGTTTTTGTGGGCAAGTCTGCTGATTATTTTAATTTTAGCCGTCCGCTTTAACAGGGTTTTGTGGATTTTTATTTTACTATTTTTTTTTTCTGCGGGTCTGCAGTCAAAACTGTTCAGCTGCACTGGACCACCACGGGAACACAAATCTGAACCTCTATGCATCCGAAACTCCTTTTTTTCCTTCCCTCTCTAACTGCAGGGAGTTTGGGGGACGTGAGACTGGGGTGATCTGTGGACTAACGCGTTTCAGGATATAATGAACTTTATAAGGGTTTTATGTAATTTCTATATGCCGCAAACCGTTTTGTTTTTTTTGTACCCGGTTCAGTTTTACCTCCTTGTCTGAGAATAGCGGCTAAGCCGCTATATTGTACAGGTATGGGGGGAACATTTTGATACATGACATACCTCATCTTTTTAAAAGAAAAGTGAAATATTTTCAGGCATATTTTTGTACAGTCTAAAAGGGAATGTTCTTATTGTGCTTTCAGTGAGTTTTCAGGCACTTCTTCTACCCTGTGGGTTACTTTTTTTTCCTTTTTAGCATGCAAGATTCTCATTTTTTTTTGTAACGATTCAACGTTAAATTAAAACTTGCATCTAAATGCCTTGTGTTTTTAAGATATAGGGTTTGTACAGTTGTAGATCAGATTTGGTGCGTATCTGTAGGAAGGCGTAAATGGAATTGGGGATGATAGATTCCTCCGCTGGTACTAGTTAAGATTGTATGTACTGTAATATAGTAAAGTTAGCAATCTATGTATATTAATGTGGATGGGTCCCAAATAGCAGGTGTAAAACTGGATTTTCTTTGTCCTTAATTTTTTTTTATGGCACATACTGATTTGTTTCCTATTTTGTGCAATATATTCAACACACCATCTGCATTTTGTAGCAAAAGACAAACCTTAAATGTCGTGATGCTGAAGTCTGTATCTTGACAAAAATGAATAAATCAGCTGGAACTGATGCAAAGTTACATTTTGGTTTGTTGCGCATTCAGGACTAACGCGGGCTGCATAGTTTTGCAGGCGCAACTTAAACCCAACCCCAGTCTTTTTTAAATGAGTCGCTGATTTACATGCCGGTATATAAACGGTAAGTAATTTTCGTGCGCGTTTGGAATGTATAGCGGAAAGATTGCGCAAGAATCCGACCGCTCTTCCGTTAAATGCATCCTCGCTGCGATCTCTGTCTGCTGCGCTGAGGGACACTGCGCCTTTAAGAAATCGAATCTCGCGCCTATCTACATGATGCAATGTGATTGGTGAAGATGTAAGCCCGAAAGCCCATCATCATCCAGCCGTCTATCAATATGCTTACCGTTAACAATGTAGTTTTTTAAAGAAACATATTTAACTAATTAGGTGTGCCATTATTAAATTAATTGCCACCCTTTACAATTTTAGTTCTCCGCTTATAAGGTCGTCTCTTCCTGTGGATCACGTCATCTGGGTATTTCAGCTCTAAATGCATTTTTTTTAGTATTTCATTATACGATTTCCACATTTCAGTGACGGCTGTACATCGTAATGGCAATAACACGGTCACTCCCCATTCATCTGGAGCAAACAGGCTGGAAGCACAATCCAGTGAAACACTGTGGCTACTATAGGGCATGAGGCCAACTGTGCCACTATGGGACTTTCACCCGCTGAAACAATTTCTTCTAATCTTTTCTTAAACTGGGTCATGCCGAAATGCAGCTCTGGAGAGGGATACATACACACACACACACACACACACTCAAGACAAGCTGGTGATTTAGAGCTGTGGGGAATAGCAGTTAGATGGGATCAGACAGTACACATGACAAGATGGGATATTATACATGCATACTCACATACATATATACATACAGTATATGTGTACAGGCATGTCTAAGACATGGGATTGTACTGTACAAAGTGACGAGTACCAAAATATGTAAACACAGGTCACGAGGGTAGATGGTTCACTGTGAGAAGACATTGCACATAGCAGTATTGATAATGACAATAACAATAAGTTGTAGTAGTAATAGTAATGATGCAAATAGTGCAATGATGCAGGGAGGCTGAGGCTGCCTGTGACAGTCCCGTGATCTCTGAGGGCAGCGCTGATTGCTGTTGTGGAGTCTGACAGCTGCAGGGGCAAAAGATCTTCAGAAGCGCGCTGTAGAGCAGTGTGGGTGGAGCAGCCTGTTGCTGAAGGAGCTCCCTAAGGCACAGAGACTCGTGCAGGGGGTGGCAGGTGCTGCCCAAGATGGCCTGGAATTTAGCCACCACCCTCCTCTCACTTGCCACCTCCAAGGTGTTCAGGGGGCACCATATATTGGATCCAGCCCTGCTGACCAGTTTGTACAGCCTCTTCCTTTCCAATGCAGCAATGCAACAGCCCCAGCAGATGAAGGCGTAGATGGCTAATGCCACCACTGAGTCTCAGAATGACTTCAGAAGTGGTTCCTGTACACCGGAGGACCTTAGCTTCTGCATTAAGTAGAGTCAACTCCGGCCCTTCTTGTACAAAGCAACAGTACATCCAGTCAAGTTTGTTGGTGATATGAACACCCAGGTATCTATCGAATCGGACAGCCTGGATGCTCACTGGACTGATGGCAGCTTTGCCCTGCGAAGGTCCACCACAAGCTCCTTGGTCTTCTTAATATAGCTAGGGTGTCTTTAGCTGGAGGCAAATAACTGGCACCACACTACAAAGTCACTGATCAGTGCCCTGTCCTTGCGCTTGTCACAGCTGGCGACAGCACCTACAATCGCCACGTCATCTGAGAATTTTTGGAAGTGTCAACTTTCTGTGTTGTGTACAAAGTCTCCATGAATAAGGTGAACAGAAATGGAGCCGGGACAGATCCCTGTGGTACACCTGTAGTGCGCGACACCATAGTAGGCACACAGTCCGGTGTTCTCACATACTATGGTGAGATAGCTGATAGTCCAGGATACAAGGCACTGATTCATCCCCAACCTCTGCCTGGAGAGTGTTGAAAGCCCTGCATAAGTAAAAGAACTTAAATCCCATAATGCTTCCCAGTCTTTCCCGTTGGGACACGGATCTGTGCAGCATGTAAATGACTGCATCTTCCAACTCAATGCGTGTCTGATAGGTGAACTGTAGAGGGTCCACAGAAGAATTCACCAGGCATCTGAGGTGGGTCAGGATAAGCCTTTCCAGAGTCCTCATTAGCTGGGATGTTAGTGCCACCGGTCTGTAGTCATTTAGGTCCCTCAGGTGCACAGCTTGTGGTACTGGCACTAGACAGGAGGTCTTCCACACGACCAGAACTCTCTGCAGGCTCAAGCTTAGCTTGAAGAGAACCACCCCTCTCCGCTGGTCTGCACAGGCCTTGATGCCATCTGTTCCAGTCGCCATCCACAACCTGGTCCACTTCAGCTCTCTTCTCAGCTGGGCAGTTCAGATGACAAGACAGGAAGGGGGAAGGGAGGTGAATTAATCAATTGATTTATTGTTACTCAGAACAGGATGTGATTAGGTCCTTACTAAGAAAAATTTTGGCAGCAGCTTGGACGATTTAAGCTGCTGCATGATTAATAACGACTTTAGTGTTTTACTGAGACACTTTAAGAGCCTGTTGTCCAAGGCAATATGAATGGAGCTGAGATACTTGGGTTGTGTATATGGTCACCAGGAGTAGATATTAACCTCAAGGCACCTAATAATATTGCATTAATTTAGCAGCCGCTTACATGGCTATAATATTGCTTGACAGCCCCATACCGGTTTGGGGTCTGATTCTGAAACAGTCAGTTTTCTCAGCCACACTGCACACTCAGAACATGTGTACATACACAGGTGTATGATTTGTGTGCTTTCATTAGAGAAATGGCTGGAAGTGACCCAGAGGGAAAGTAATTATGTGACTTGGAACAGAACGCCTTGGTGCCTGAAAGCTATTTGGAGTTGACCATACCGCTGCCTGTGAGCCATTTCTGGGAAGCCTGTGGAGAATACAACTCCCTCGCTCTCCTGCAAAGCTCACGTGGAGCGGCAACAGACGTCTGGATGGAAACTAACTTCCCAAGGTGAAAATGAGTGTGGTCCTCATTGTTCCAGTGCACGTTTGGTCTATTTCTCTATCTTTTCTTGTGTAAAATCCTAATCCACATTTGTCATTAATTCTAAAAATTTGAATCTAAATTTACCCATTAAATGCATGTCCTGATACATCACTTTATAAAAGGAATCGAGAAATAACATATTGGATATATTTATATAGATATGCTCCTAAATGCATTTTAACATAAGCCTCAAAACAGTATTTATGGGGCACATTTGCCAGACATTATAACACTTCAGGGACATTTTTACGATTATGCCATGTGCTTTGATCAGTTTCCTTCTTTTAATTCTCAATATTAATTTTCTTGTGAAGATCACATTGATTGTGAAAAGGACTGTAAAGGACTGTAGCAAGCTAAGCCTCGAAATGGCGTCTACCAAAATGTCTCCAAATAGAGTCCCCCTTAAAGTAAGACAGAGCACACATGGTTTCAGGCCTGATCCGGAAGGTTCTTCAGCATCTTTCATAACAGCTTCTGAACATTTACTAATCATTTTCTTGTTGTAGTGCAAATTTTAGGTGAGTAAACGTAGGGGCTGGTCCCAATACAGTCTACCTTGTAGAATTTGGTCGCCAATTAAGGTCTTACCACAAAGTAGCCAAGTGCCTTTTCCCTCTGGTTTGGTTGACCACTTAGTCAAGCTGTTTATGTTGCATAAGATGTAGCACGTCTACTTGGTTTATATGGTCTGGTATATAAAGCACAGAGCTGTGTCCTGGATTTGCCTGGCCTCAGGCAATTTGAGGCAGCTGAGGACTGTTCATTTGTTGCTCTCAGGAAACAGGAGGCTAATGTGAGCCCCCGGTCTCGCTTTTTTCAGGGAGCAGGCTATAGGAAGTCCTGATTTTCCCTGTAGCACTACGCCTCAGTGAGTCGGGTTTAGCCTAAACGGGGGAGGGTTAAAGGCAATTTGACCCGACAGGACAGAACCGTAGCTCAAAGTCACCATGTTTGCTACAGCGTCTTTGATTCGTCGGCCAGCTTGGCGCGGCTGTGAGATGCTGTACTTTTAAAGTTCAGATGCCAGTGGATGAGCTTTCAGAATCTGAGTCTTTGAGTGAGGGAGATAAAAGTGGGCCATTGTTAAGGCCTCACAGTTGTTTTGTCATTCATGAGGCTCAGCAGCTAAGCAGCTAAGACATCTCTTAACACATAAAAAGCCGTGCAGATAGCCTCAAGCGACTGCACCGCAAACAATGCGCTTTATTATGGAGGGAGATTTGCCACCATTTAAATATGTGTAAAGACCAGTCAGAGGTTTGCATATGCTCTGTCTTGGTAAGCAACCAATCATTGGTGCGAAGGCTGTGAATTAAGAACTTTTACCACACCAGGGAATGCTGTTTGGTGCAATTTACATTTTTTGGAGTTTTTTTTTTTTTTTTAATTTTGTTCCCTGGTGTACCTTTAAGTCACGTTAAATATAGAACTTCACATGTGTGTATTTACAGGGCGCGCGCAGGTTGTAGCAGATGTACGCATTAATTTCTGGTTTATGTGTATAGCACAGGGACTATATATGTGGTGTAGCACATTAACCTACACAACCAGGTAGGTTGTTTGGGAATTGACTGTGTTTATAATCTGGTATTTGTTATCTTTGGTTCTTTGTGAGGTATGCTGTACCATCGCTCTTTTTTTTAATATCCTAGCATTCTTGGCTGACCTGTACAGACATGGAGGAAAAGAGATACCTAAAAGATATGGATAGTGGTGAAAGTAGCATCCAGCTCTGTTGCATTGTTTGTTTATCTGAGAGAAGGAAGTTGTTATCTAGCCAATAGCCATAGAGGTAAACAGCTTTGATATCATACTTCCAAGGGGCGAAATGGCAAAAATTGCTCCATAAAAGTACACCATCACTGGCTCTACTAGTTTCCAGACAGATGGGTAGCTTATAAGTTATGTGATATTTGGGTTACACTCATCTAATCAAACTCATCTATGTTTGCAGGTTTGAAAATAAATTTGGTAGATTGACTGAGAGATAAAGTTCACCTCGAAGATATGCAGTTTTACGACCGACAAGCTTTGGCTAATGTGTGTTTCTTAAACTCTTTGCTTAAGGTACTTGTGTTGTACAACAAATTTCAGCGGAGTGGAACCCATCGACATCTTCTGTGGCAATAAATACTATGCCAGCTTCGCACTGTGACAATCTTGAAAGCTCCTTAGCCTAATAACGGCTCTGACTGGTTCTCACGTTACCTCAACAGAGACAACAAGTCCCTCCCCACCTACTGCATCTAATTTTATAGCCAATCTGCCGTGTGCTTCTGTAAATAATTAGCCTGTGGAACTTGGGGACTGAAGAAGTTAATTATGATGAATGCGGGTTAAAGGTTTTGTCTGTTTTTGGCTGGAGAGCACGACTCAGCCAGTCCGGTGTGCCGTTTGCATGTAATGCTTTCGGGTTTTAGAAATGGGAAAATGTAAAACAGATAATTCTCTGTTTTTCGCCAGGCGATTCATCAAATGGCGAGGGCTCCAGAGGGATGGTCAGGAGTCCATGAAGTGAACAGGCATTTTAGACCACTTTGATCTCCTGCTCATGTTTACGAGAGTCTCTCTGCTATTTTACAGTACCAAATGAAAGGCATCGATAAAGAAAAATAGCTTTTGAAAATGCAACCAGGAGAAATGAACAACAGTCATGGAGAAAGGCATTCCTTATTTGTTTTTGTTTGTCTACTTATTTATTAGTCCGTTTATTTATCTATTGATTTCTGTATTTATTATTTTTTATTTCTATGATTCTGTTATATTATTATGAGTAAATAAGGAAATATTAAGACTAGATATAACCATGTAAATGTTGTCTTTCACTGTTTTTTCTTCTCCCAGAAATGTGTTCGTTCTCATCTTAAAATGAGAGCATATTGACATGATAGAGGAACTGAATTGTGCACAGACAGCTGCAGAAGGAGGCTACATGCTAATTTAGGGAAATCACTGCGCTCCCATTTGGGTTTTAATGGCTCGGTCTGTCACAGTTGAGGTGACTCCTCAATTGCTGTGAATGACCCGGTGCTTGGGGACCAGCAGACAGTCCATGTTTTTGTTCCCTCCAAGCTCCCTGTCAGACAGTCTACGTTTTTGCTCCCTCCCAGCTCATAGGCAGACAGTCCACATTTTTGCTCCATCCCAGCTTCCTGACAGACAGTCCATGTTTTTGCTCCCTCCCAGCTCCTAGCCAGACAATCCCTGTTTTTGCTCCCTCCCAGGTCCCTGCCAGGCAGTCCATGTTTTTGCTCCCTCCCAGCTCCTAGCCAGACAGTTCATGTTTTTGCTCCCTCCCAGCTCCTAGCCAGACAGTTCATGTTTTTGCTCCCTCCCAGCTCCTAGCCAGACAATCCCTGTTTTTGCTCCCTCCAAGCTCCCTGCCAGACAGTCCATGTTTTTGCTCCCTCCCAGCTCCCTGCCAGACAGTCCATGTTTTTGCTCCCTCCCAGCTCCCTGCCAGACAGTCCACATTTTTGCTCCCTCCCAGCTCCCAGGCAGACACTCCATGTCTTTGCTCCCTCCCAGCTCCCTGCCAGACAGTCTACATCTTTGCTCCATCCCAGCTCCTAGGAGAGAACAAAAACATGGATTGTCCGCCAAACCCCGGGGACCAGGTTGGGAAATGCTGCTTTAGAGCACATGAGCGGCAGCGGATCACAGGTCGAGGGAAACTGGAAGCTGAAATGAACCTGACGTCGTTCAGACGCCAGGATTGGCTGCGCTCTCTCTGGCACACTACCGGACCAAGCGGCCCGTCACAAAAACGCCGGCTGTCTGCTCCTACACATGGGCTTTGCTAGTTACACATCCAGTCACCGTCTGCCCGTAGGTCACCTTTGTTTCAAGCCTCAGTAACTCAGGCGGAAAAACCCACACACTGGTAAATCGGCTAAAATTCATATTGCCTTTTCATAACTCGCTTCCGTCACGCTATGAAAGCATTTTACTCGAGACCTTGTAGATGAGCTTTCTTATTATGAAAGCTCGTCGAAATATAGCGGTGATGCTCTCATCCGCGTGTGCTTCCCATCGCTTGGCTGTTAGCACAGTCACAGTATACATCCATGACTCTTGTTATTCTACTAGGTGTGACTGTGTGTTATTTTTGTGTTTTTATTGTGTAGTAGTTTGCCTCAGATTTGCAGTGCAGAAGTTCGCCCTGGCTATACTGGAGGAATTCTCACTCAGGGGAACGGCAGCGCAGTGCCTCCTGGAATTTGAACCAGCAACCTTCAGGCGACAGGGTGTAGATTTAGATTTCAGTTCACGGTCTTGACTTCAAGGTTTTCACAGAACAAAGGATGTCTTTTGGTATTAGCAGTATTAGAGGATGGGCAATGCATCTCTTCTGTCACTACAACCTGGGAGGTTAGCTGTTTATGTTTAGTTTTTTCCTGTCTTTCATCATATACGCCCAGCCGCCAGCTCCATGTTTTACATCCTTATATTTGTCTGCAATACCTACCCTACTTGTCTACTATACTTTTGCAGCAAGATACACTAACTGAGATGTATCAGTGCTCTGTGCCAAAATCTTGCTTTCTCTTCCTGGTCTTTGGGTAGAAGTCTGCCCAGTCCCTAAGTGCCAAAGCGCACTGATCTGCCTCGACATCAGGCACAACATTTTACCTCGAATGTGACCAACTCTCTGGCATTTGAATTCCGCCGCAGTGTTCCTCGTTTATATAACCAAAGGATGTCAACACACTTTACTTCACACTGCAGCATGGAAAATCCTCAACAAATAAATGCATTCCAGGCCCTCGGCTCATACACACTTAGTAAGGGGGGGGTTTGGTGTTTATTTTAAAGACATATTAAGAAGCAGATACCGTAAATGACCTACAGTAATAAGCCAGTAAATCACGTTTCCTAATTAGATATGGTAATCCGCTAATTAGCATCCGACTCTGTCGGCTAGGTACGCTGACTGCATTACTGGAATGTAAGCCTTTTCTGACGAAAAGGAATAGCTTTTTAAGACTCTCCACACTATTAATCCATTTACAAGGGTGTTAAAACAGACAATATACTTTCCTCATCCTATAAGTATCGACCTAGCTGCTAATTGCCGCAAATTCAAAGCAATTTGGAATGTTGCGGGCGAGACATGCGTATAGCTGGGATGCTAATGAGAGCTGAGGCGAGGCTGAGCGTTATTCACTTTTTGCAGATTTCTTTTTAGAGAAGCACACCGAGGAGGGGCACTGACTTCTCTGAGCGAGTGTGAGTTAATGCCCTACAACTTTCCCTAAGCATGGTGCTTGGCTAATCTCTTTCATAAGAACGCCATATGTACTGTCACAGCCTTCCTTTGAGAGCCACATTTCAGATTAGCCTGTCATCCAAGTATGGGGGAAAGGCTGGACTTAGGTGCAGAGCTCTCGCACTGGGTGACCAATGAGCTTGCCAACAAACGAATCGGGAAACACTCTGAATGGGCAAGCACAGCGAGCCATCCCGGGCCCGGGCCAATCACGTCGCCCCGAGCTGAATCTGCGATTCAGCAGCACGCCGATATTGCACGTTATGGCCTTAAAGTGGCTTGACATTTGCTTCAGCAGGCTTTGGAGGAATCGATACCTCGGTGTCTGCAGTGAGAGGGCTGGTCGAGGCAGAGAAGGGTGGGGAATGGATTGATTTTCATGGAAAACTAGGTTAGCTGACGATTATTTATCTACTGCATTGACGGAATCTTATTTGCTATATATGATCAAATAACCTCTGATTTATTTTGTTTCTTTCTGCGTGTTTGTTCATCCCTAAAATCCCTAAAAATCTATGCACAACAATTTCAACAATGTATAATGTTTTGGTATATGGTAGGTGAATATTGCTGCAAGACTATATGTAGTATAGATCAGTACTGAGGCATATAGAGGCTTTTTTAATGGAAAGTGCTTTTTTCTGGGTTGAATTTATTGAGACATGACTTTCTCTGGTCTCTTCATGTGTCATTTCCTGCCCCAGGAGGGGGACCCTGACATGTGACCCGGTGTGTCGCTTCCTGGTGAGACATGGCACCTTCGCCGCCCTTCTGAGCTGACTGTTCTGCCTCCAGCTCCTGATGCTAATTTGGGCGCGTTACCTGGGCGGCATACGGGGAGCACAGACCCGCCACCCCCCCCTCCTGTGGGCGGATTGTGTGCCCGCTCTGAGGCAGGCTGCGGGCCCCGTTCGGGATGGTCAGGAGCTTCCTGTCCCCCCCGGGGAGGCTTAACCGGCAGCTCTCTGGGTGTTATCCAGTTAGCGGAGATCGTTGGGGGGGGGGGGGTCACCTGTTCTCAACACTGACCTCTTTGAAGAGGCTGGAGACCTGCTGGCGCTTTCGCTGGCTGCAGTCATCCACTGGATTCAGCAGTGCATCCTAAACCACATCATTCTGAAGGACTTATCATTGGGAAACAACAGTATATAATATGCATGACGGGGGTGTGGCCTCTCCGGGGGGGTCTCTCTGTTGTCTCACACCTCCATGGCTGCGGGTTTGATACCCCCCACCCCCCCACAACTGTGGAGTTTGCGTGTTGGCCCAGCTCTCCTTGGGGTTCTCAAGCATGCCTTGCCCGTGGAGTGCGAATTTGTGTCCAGGTATGTGTGTGTGCCCGGTAGCAAGCTGCCATCCCATCCATCCTGCCCCCCCGCTCATCCTAGGCTGGTTATGCAATATTAATGAATAATATCCTAACCTCCTGCACAATGACTTCATACATGGTGTTACCGCGGTATCTGGTGTGGTTTGGCAGTATGGTGTAGCCTGTACTGCCTGCGTTCGGAACAGAGAGAAGGTCAGCGAACGGGAATGTTTGTTTCCTTTGGCTGAAACTGTATTTAGGGCAAAACCATCCCTCTGACGGTTGGGAGGCCGTGAAGCTGGATTTCTGCCGAAGGGCATGTGTTTCATAGGGGCGTTTAAACACTTCCCTGTCTTCTTTGCACAACATCAGGCCCCACAGTATGAATGGGCATGTGAGTCTCCTTCCTGCAGTGTATTCTGGGAAAAGCTGTTACATCAGGCAAGTCTGTGTCCGTTCGCACCACGGATATTTCGTTCTGCTGCCTGGATGCTTTATTTTTTGTTAGCCTAGCAACATGCCTGTTATCTCTGCTTTTTTTTATATCAAGCCCCATCTTAATGCGAATGAAACAGTCAGATTTGGTCCCATTTTATGTATCGCCTGAGCTGTTTTTTTTTTTTGCAGTGGAGAATGATATATCAGCTGATTGCTACTGGGAAAATGCTGCTGAATAGATGCCTGGGCATCTTGGATGTAAAGGCAGCTTCTGTCATATCCGGAGCAATCCAGGACGCTGACAGCACACACTCCGTGCCGTACCACCTCCCGGGCCAATCGCACGGCCCGTTTGGCGTTCCCATCCGTCAGGATCCCAATGAGCTTGGCCACGCTTCCCGGCATCCCAGCCACGCTGCCAGGCTCAGGGCCGTGAACACAGATAAGACCGTGTTCTTGTTACCTTCAAACCTCTACCCCCCCCCCCCACCGAGTAAGTAGAGATGTGTAGCAAAGATTCAGAGTGCTTTTCTGCCTGCTTGGGACTTATCCTGCGGTTTTCACTTTACATGCAAAAGCCTAAACTACTGCGCTGGATGCAGGCAGGCGTACATGCCCAGGCGCTTCAGCAAATTCCGCCCCACACCTTCCAAAACATTATTACAAGATCTAAGGTCTACAAAACTATCTAAGGGAACCCATAAGTCTCCCGTGTTTTTTTTTGTTGTTAATCCCACTGGAATATTCCTCCACCTCGGAAAGGTGATGAACTTTATTTTTTCCATTTGTGTGAATACGTAAGAATTCGTTTGTCTGCACACATCCCATCGTTCTCGCCTATGAGACACATATGGAGGGCAAAGCGTACAGTCAAAGTGGAAGGTCAGTCATTCACCCAGGCTTTTTTTTAAAAAAGCAGCTCTTATTAACAGGCCAACAGCAACATGATCACTCTGCCAGGTCATAGGGTTCGAACCAGCAACGTTCTGACTGCAGCCACGCACCCCTAACCTGCCAAACTACACACTGCCCTTATAGGCCGCATCTAAAATGAGATAAAATGAAATCGCGGGTGGTGGTGGCAGAGCGTAATCTGAGCCAGAGCTGGATTGCTGGAATCCAGATTATCATCTCTGTACTTGATTGTTAAAGCCTGTATTCCCACGAGCCGAAACAAAACCATTATAAGAATGATGCTGAATGTACCAACATCCCTTTAAAAAAGGTCGTGCCGGATGCTGGGATGTCATAGACATTTGGCTTTCCTCTCTCACCGCCTGACAAACAGCATGATGGGAAACTCCTTTCTGTGAAAATGTGTGTTTTTCTTACATTTGTATATATGAGGCTTTGGTATGCTGAGCTCGTGAGGAAAAAAAAAATGAAAACTATTTGAATAATCTGTCAGAAGTCACCCTTTTATTTAGTTTAACGAAGGCGGACATCTTTGGGGTGTTTTCGAAGGCTCTTAAATTCTCCCCGTAGAGGCTGTCACCCCAGTGTACAGTCGTCCTCCGGGCTGGGATCTGTTTATGCTCACTTGATGAATCCGATGTGTTTATGCCTTTGTTTACGTCAGCCCGCACACACCCACTGAACAGAGCTGTCATCGATATAAAGAGCAGATTATATCAAGCTCACTCCAATGCCTTTGCCTTTCCTCAAGCCACAGCCTGACAGCTTAATTGAAACGGTTGATAATTCTGCTGTTTGCCACTGTCTGAGAACCACATATTGGAGATATTAGCTGGCGCAGTACTTTTCCTGTTTGTAGGGGCCTGTACAGGCCTCCCTGCAACATGGATCCAATTAGGCCAGCTTGCCGTGCAACCTGTGGCTATTTGGTTTCGCTTGTAAGGGAGTCACGTGGCCTGCTCCACGGCGCAGTGCGGATCGACTGGTGAAGCACAGATCTTTGTTACCTCTCTGGTTCTGATCGCCGGCCTGTTTTTCCAGAGAGCAGATCCCTACCTGTGGTTTTCATGGTTGTACATGTATGTGTCACTTGGGGAAAAGTCAGGGTGAGCACGTGCTTGGATGTATGCCGTGATGTTTAGGAGAAATGTCCCCCTCCTGCAAAGGAACTGGTACAGATCTTTTCTGCTGTGTTCATGTGTACTAGGAGCTCCTCACCGTAGTCCTGTTAGGTCTCCCAGGGTGTGCCCAGGTCCTGCTGGCCTTCTGGTTCTCTTAAGCTGCTGCAGGTCCTGTTGAAGGCAAGTTCCTGTAAGTCTTCGCACAGGATTCCCTTCAGTCTTAGCCAGTGCTTCTCTTTGTCCGTTTTCTTCCTCTCCCAGTAGGATATCGAATCTGATGACTCCTTAGATAGATCGCCAGTGTCAGGACACATTAACATTGACAACATGGAAAACTTCACTAATCTTGTGGCTGGTAAACATGATATAATCGGCCAACTTTAACTGCATCCAAATGCTCTGATCTGCCTTCAAGATCTGTTCTGTTGTCTGGTGTGTTGGGGTTAGGGTTATGTATATACTATATTGTGGGGACCACCTTTTCGGTCCCTACAATTGAAAATCAATTTTATTCAAATCTGTGATTGCAGTCAAAAAACTAAAAATGCCTGAAATCTTGTATTTTCTTTGGTTACTCATGGATAAAGTCAGGGCTGGGTAGGGGTTAAGGATGTCATAGTGGGGATTAAGGTTTTTCCCCATATGGGAAATTAATGGACATCCCCACAAAGATGTGTGTATATGTGTGAGTGTGCATTATATAATAATTAAATGTCAATAAGTTGTGAATGGATGGATGGATGGATAGATGGATGGATGGCTGGATGTGGTGAAAATGAAGACAGCAGCCTTGTGCTCCCTAGAGAATCACTAAGAGTGTGCAGCACATGGACTCTGGGTGACTACTAAAGCCCAGGGCTGGGGAATGCGTGGCAGGCAGCGATGACCATGTCACCTGCAGGGTGGTGTTATGGGGGTGTCAGCGCTACGTGGCCCATATATGTCGCCCGACTGGGTCCTGGGAGCGAGGATGCTGAAGCTGGCATCCCCAAACATTCGGCGCTGTCAGGCTCCACAGCAGTTACAGCAGAGCGGGGCGTGGGGAGGTGGGGGGCGGGGAGCTCTCTCCCTGCTATATCCTTGTTTGTTTCTCAAATTAATGCACACCCTGTGCCACAGTCTCCCCGCAGCCGGTTTTTATGCGGGCGACGCAGCTAATTGGCTTGTTTGGGGGGCCTGTTTCCTCTTAACGAAAGGAGCTGTCTGCATGTCTAAACGCTCCACTTTTGACGCCGTCCATATACAGTATACAGCAAAGCTCATTTAAACTCCAGTCGTGCTTTTTGCAGCCTGTGGCTCCAGAGTTAGTACATTTGTATCAGTAATAGGGGAGGGGCGTGGCTATAGATCATTTACCCACCCAATGGATCGACCCCCCCTGGGTCAACCCCCCCCCCCCCAAGACCCTTTACCCAATTCAGGCACTGGTGCCCACTCAGCATAGCCATATATCCAGCCCAGGATGAATAAATTAAAGGTGCATTTATATAGTGCTTTTCATGACCCCCAGAGGCACTGGGGAGCCACTTCAGCCAGCAGCACTGTGTAGCCCCCACCTGGATGATGCGACGGCAGCCATTCTGCACCAGTACGCTCAGCACACAGTAACTAAGGTGGCGAAGGGGCAGGAGAGAATTCACCAGTTAGTTATAGGGGATGATTCGGAGGCCAGATTTGAGTGGGCCACAGTGGGCAATTTAAGCCAGGGCATAGGGGCACCACCCCTACTGTTTTGTATAATGCCCAGGGATCTTAATGACCTTAGAGCAGGGGTGTCAGACTCCAGTCCTGGAGGGCCGGTGCCCTGTGCAGCTTAGTTCTTTCCCTGTTTCACTACAAATGATTGAGCTGAAGTGCTGCGTGGTAATTAGCACAAGGAGCTGCGAGGAGTTGGATCATGTGTGTTAAATGAGGGTAAACCCAAAAATGTGCAGGACTCCAGCCCTCCAGTTTGACACCCCTGCCTTAGAGAGTCAGGACCTCAGTTTTACATCTGATCCAAAGGACGGCAAAATTATTAACAATACAGTGTCCCTGTCACTGCACTGGGATCCACAGAGAGCACAGGATAGGCTCCCATGTTGGCCACACTAACACCTCTTCCATCAGCAACCCAGCTTTCCTACCTGGTCTCCGATCCCAGACCTGGCCAGGCCCGAACCTTCGTAGTTTCAGATGGATTACCTGGTCTGAACTGCAGGTGGCATGGCTGCTGGGGAGGATGGCTTCAGGGGGGAGAAGGTGCTTCTGACGTGTCTGACGTGATTGAGGGGTCAGCGTGTGGCACATTAGGCTTCCATGCCTGTGATTAGAAGGTCGGCGGGTCGGGCCTCGTCTGATCCGACACATCCAAGTCCTTCAGCAAGGCCCTTAACCGCTGAAATACTCCAGAGCTGTTGAATATATGGTCAGAGCCTGTGTTCAGAATTAAGCTTAGCTGTCACCCCTGTATGTGTGTATGCCTTAATAAGGGCAACGGTATGGCATATGTAAGAAAAAGCCTTCTGTACCTGTACTTGTGCACCTGGAACACAGAGCACGCCTCCCCTTCTTCGCCACTGAAGCCGCCTGCCCCCCTCTCCTCTCCTTCCCCCGTCTCGCCCCTCTTCCTGCTTAACTCGCCCCCCTGCTCTCCTTCGGTATGTCGCTGTGCCCGTACCTCCTCCCGTCCGGCCCGCCTAGCTTAACGAATGAAGCCCATGGGTGCCACTTGCCATATGACAGTTTAGCTGCTGCACCCGTGTCTCCCACGCAGGACCCTCGGGTAGGGCCGCGCCGTGCTTTACCTGCTATAGGAGTCAGTAAAAGGGGCTTTAGACGCACCGTTTTTAAGCAGCAGGGTCAACAAGGTGGCTTAAGATACCTTTGTGCATCAGCACAATGCATTTGGTCACATGATGTAGCGGTGTGTCTAAAGGAAACCCACACATGGTTTGGTGCAGGGGTGGAAACGACCTCTTGCTGATTATGTGATATGTTCATCTTGTGTGTGGTTCAAATTAACGCTTCATAAATTCACTTCATACGGGTTTGCGTAAAGGGGAAGGTGTTTTTAATTAATAGCTGTCAAGCGGTTAAAAGATTATTATTAAGTTCGTTAAAATAACTCCCTTCCGTCTATAATAAATAGACTGTTAGGAGTTTAATGACAGCTGTATTGCATGAAACGCTAACTGACTGAAATGAATGAGATAGGAGGCTGTGTGTGCGCGTGTGTGCGCGTGTGTGTGCGGGCGTGCGTCATATTGACGTCACTTGCAAATGATGTGCAAACGTTTTAACCCACCGCTGCAATT
>JAODKL010000039.1:6948060-6963294 GCA_026780765.1 Petrocephalus schoutedeni | reverse complement strand
TGATGAACCACACCTGATCTCAGGTAAGGCATAAAACCTGCTGGATGCCGGCACTCCAGGATCAGGGTTGCCTGCCCCCACCCTAACTGTCACTAGGTCTCCAGCAATAGCAAGCTGTGCCAGCAAACATTTTCTCCAGCCTTGGTCATAAGGCAGGATTCGGATTCTGGTAAACATAACAGGATGAAGCCCATATTCATAAAGCCTAATGACTGTTCTTATAATTCATTGTAACACATTCATAAATTATTATAAACACAGCTATAAATTTTCATAAGAAGGTGTAACACATTGCAACCCATGTTTCTCATGCACTATGAATGCTCTATGAAGCTCTCATCTATAACGCACTATAAATACCTTCATGATGCATTATAATGGTTGGCATAAGCATTAAGGATGCTTTGTACTGCATTATGAAGGTGTTTATAGTGCATTATACTGTAGATGGGAGCTTCATAGAGAATTCATAATGCATAATACACATGACTATAATGTGTTGCACCTTCTTATAAATGGTTATAGCCATGTTTATAATACTTTATTAATGTGTTACTATGAATTCTAAGAACATTATTAGGCTTTATGAATATCATCCTATTATGTTACTGTTATGTTTACCAGAATCCGAATCCTGCCTTATGACCAAGGCTGTTATGAAAGAGACACGTGGGTCCTGGCGGGAACGAAGAAGATTTGAGGCACAGCTATGGAAGCGATTTTAAGCAAGCTGACAAAAAAGCGTAAACTGTTTATGTTGAGCCGAGTTAAACGGGAATTACTCATGCTTTCAGGGGTAGGTGCTGGCAGCTGGAGGCTCGGGCCTGCAGGTATCACGTCGGGATCCCTAGGCGATAAACGCCCTCGCAGGCTCATGCCTCTTACCCCCCCCCCGCTCCAGTTAGGCATCCGGATAATAGAATTCATTTCAATTGCAGGTTTACCTGAAACTCAAATGTGCAGAATGAAAAATGCACATTTCCAGGTGCTTCTGAACCAAAAATAATTTGCAGCTGAGTCAGGAGCTGAAGCTGGACATGGTGTGGATCACGTTGCCCCCGCATGCCCAATTCCACCCTTTCCTACACCGTTACTAATGGATCCTGTGGTTTCACCCCAGGTGACCCCATCTCGCCTTCAGCCCAACAGCAATGCTAACATCCGCCGACGCGTTTTAGGAGCCAGATAACCTTTTAGAAGCTTGTGTCTTTCAGAGAGTTACAAAGAAACCCTAGGCTCGAAGAAGTCTTGCATAAATAACTGTAACATTTTTACGTAAACAATAAACCAAAGTAGACGCTGTTTTTCTGGCTGAAATACATCTGACTTAAATGGTTAGGTGGGTGCTGGAAGGAACTATATTTGTGTTGCACCGAACGGGATGAAGGTGAACTTTGTATGTCTTTGTGTCAAACCTGCTATATGCATCGTCTGTGGTAAGGATCATGTAAGCTGGATCCGGCGCCATGCAGCACGCCGCATTCCAGGCATACTTGCTGGCATTTTCAGTTGCAAGTAGGCATTCTGGTCCGCATTAAAGATCCCAGTGTCAGATGGAATGCCATAAAAATATTTTTTGATTTTATATGAGGTGTGAAGTGAAAAAGGCCAGGCTTGTTTGGATATAATTGTTCATGGCCTCTTTTTAATGATCGCTTATTCCCAGCACCCAAGGATTATGCAAGCCACATGTATGGGCACCTTAAAAGGGGAATTATGTAGTGATTGCAAATCTAGTTAACAAGCTCAGGAGACCCCTCACAGCAGTTTGCCTCCGCTAAGAGTCCCATCGTCTCTTTTCATCTTCCCGGCGTGTTTCTGGTGAGGCGGGTGGCAGTGGCAGGCCAAGCAGGTCGGATCACACCTCTTTTTCTAGGGCCACAGACTCCAGCTAGTGCCCAAGGATCCCCCAGACATTCCCGAGCCACCTGGGAGATACACTCCCTTCTGCGAGTCCTGGGATTTCCCCGGGAGCTCCGTCCCAGTGGGACATGCCCAGAAGGGCTCCCATAAGCCCTAATCAGGTGGCATCCGTACAAGAAGCCTGAACCACTTCAGCTGACTCCTCTTGATCTGATGGATCAGTGACTCTATTGCAAGGTCCCACTGGATCTCTGAACTCTTCACCTTGTCATAATTAGCCCAGCAACTCTACAGAGAAATCTCATTTTGGTCCATGGTACTTGTGACCTTCTTTTCTTTTTTGGTCATTACCCCCAGCTCATTACCACAGTAGAGGATAGGGACATGATATTGACCAGTAATCTGCAAGGCCCTCTTCACCATCATAGACGTCCTCTGCGCCCAAAAAACTGCAGCCACCAAACCAATTTGCCTATCAATGCCTCATACCCTCAGTCAAGGTACTTCAGCTTCTTCACCAAGGACAATCCACCCGTTTCTAAGTAAGCGTCATAGCCTCCGATTTGGAGGTGGCAGTTTTCATGCCCACCTCTTCAAACTCGAAGCATCAAATTGCACAAGTGGGTTCTTGAGAGCATAACCAGATGAGCAATGTGCAAATAGCAAGGATGGCACTTTCAGCCCCAAAGAACGGGCCGTCTTTTCAAGCACAGTTGCATCTTGACATCCTGTCCATGAAATAGGCTTGTGCAGTATGACCTTAATGCGTCATACAGTAGTATTTAGGCTACATGGAGGTATTTTGGGCGAACTGTGGCATTTCGAAGTGCCCCACCCCCCTCTTGATGAAATCCATCATTTCATCACAAGACACTGGAACAGCATTGCTTGAAAATACAGTTCTTGGATTAAGAATGTCCGACTTACAAACAACTCGTACTTATGAACGGATTGCCATAAAGCCTATTATATTAAACATAGATGTTCAACACAAAAAACATTGCGCTAAACGTGGGTTGGTTACGCTAATGCTGGTTACAGTCAGTCATAATCGCTGGTTTTGGAACATTGTGGTTTCCTAATAAAGTACCCCAGCAGTGTAGTTTGAACAAACCAAGATTGTCTGTCGGCTCTGCTGTACCGAACTCTGTTGCCGGAAATGCATCCAACATGTTGCCTCATTTGAGAAGATCGCTGGAGTGTGTGAACAGCCGGAGCAAGGCAGGCTCTGCAAGTTAGTCTCCCTGTGGCATTTAGGGTGCTTTGCCAGAAAAGTCTGATTGGGCTAAGAAACATAATTACATGCAGAGGTGTTTATTGCGACAAATTTATGAGCATACTCGATAGTAGGGAACACTGGATTCAGATGGGATTTAGGTCATTACAATTGTTATGCTGTGACCCTGAGTAACACAAGCAGGTACTGGGAAGGGTGGACGGATGGTACAGACAATGGATGGATGATGGATGTATGGAAAATAGATAGATGGGTCAATGGATGGATGGATGGATAAAAGGAAAAAGAGTCGGCCCACAGACCCAGAACTAGTCCAAGGGCCTAATCCATAAAACGTTCTAACACGGAGATTTGGTCAAATTCACGCCAAAGTTCAGATTTTGATGTCCATGTCAGGTTCACACTTTTCCTTGTGGCAATGTTGGTGCACTGCAGGTAGTCAGAAATCTAAGAGTGCCAGCATCTTATCTGCCGCTTACATGATCCCGCATAATAACAATTTCTCTGGACCTGGCAGGAGCAGCATAAGTGGCTGTGAGTGTTCTAGTCCCATTTAAAGTAATTAAAAAAATAGGAGATACCTGAAATAAAATGCTCAATCCTCTTGAGTCGCATAGAGTACATTCATAAACATCGTCTGGTTCAAATCCTGGCAGTCATGAAAGGTTAACGGATGATAAACTGATTTCAAAAAGTCTTACGGATAAGAAGTACTTTTCTGTTACTGACCTACATTATATTTGTTTTTAAGCTTGTTGCGACAGATGACAGATGACAGATCGGCCCAACGGCTTTTTTGGCCCATTTGTCCCAAGGCCCATCTTGAAAACGATAAATAAACGCCTCACCTGTGTTTAATTGTTCTTTTTTCTTATGCTTTTCATTTCTAGCTTAATATGATACTTTTCGAAAGTAATTCCGCACCCTATATAACCCTAACCCTAACCCTTGTGTGCCATTTTTTGTAATAATATAATAACAGTAATAATTGTTTTGTAATTTTATTTATGATATCCTATTATTTCTGTTATCATTTTTGTTACCTTGGCCAGGTACTGCAATTGCAATGCTGTGCCATAAAACGATGATTGAAATTAAATGATTATTTTGCTTTTTTATCCCCCTCTTTTCCTTGCTTGTATTTTAAACACAGTATTATTTGTTTTAAATACTTGAAGGCTACATTCCACTGTTCTTTTTTATAATGATAGCAGGCATTCCTTTTTATTTATTACTTGAAGGTTGCCTGCCACTGCTGTTGTTTTTTGTAATGTTCAAATGTTTTTGATAAAGGGGCATATGTTGAAGTATGTTTTTGAAGTAGTAGTTTTGTTTTTTATCGTGAAATTTATTTGGGTATTGAGAATCGTGGAATTTCACTGGTATTGGTATCGACTACTAAATTTCTGTAATCTGTAATTTCTGTAATCTGTAATTTCCCTAGTGATAACACCACTGGATAGGCTCCCAAACAACGTCTCTGCATGCATTTGCACCTCCGCAAACAAGACCTTGATTTCAACCTCATTAACATTCTTCTTTTTGCAGCTGCTCATTAAGTAGATGATTTTGGCATTGATTTGTGGTCATTTACATGCTAATTGTATTGCTTAGGGGGCGTGTCCTAGGTGGAGCGCTAAAACCATTCAGCTGCACACAACTTCACAATCATTCGCGATTTATTGATTGCAAATTTCGGAAAGTTCCATATGCATTTGCATTTGTGCGTATGTAAATTTTCTCTGGATCACACTTATACACCTTTCAGAAATTATCTTAGATCAAATGTCGGGTGGTTTCTATGCAACTTTCGATAAACGATGATAAACAAGGCCCCAGAATCTACATTATTCCTCCAGAATAAGTACAAACATGGCTTGAGTCTCATCTCCAGCACACTGGTATAAGCCTTCCTCAGGAAGATGAGAAGTGTGATCCCTCTATAGTTCGAAGATTCCCTTTGGTCTTCTTTTTGAAAAAGGGCTCTCCACAACGTACTTTACCTGCCTTCTGTGCAACATTGAAGACACATCAACCACGTCACCCAGTGCTTTCAACATCTTTGAATGAATTACATCTTCCCTTGCAGACCTTCCCCCGAGTTTTCTCACCACCGGCACAACCGTAGCTGCAGTAATGGACTCAAGAATTTTCTAACAGTACCTCCTGGTGAGAGGGCATATCCATCGAGTTAAGGAGATCTTCAAAGTGTTCTTTCCACCATCAGAAATTCAGCACTTCCCTGCTGTAGGTGAACACACCTTAAGCGAGGGCCCACTTCCCCCTTTTGAGGCATTGAACCATTTTCCAAAACATCTTTGGAGACATGCACTAGTCTTCCTCTATGGTCTTTCCCAACTCCTCCCAGGCGTGACTTTTTACTTCCATGACCTCCTTTGTTGTAGTTTTTCTTGTCTTTAGGTACCTTTCCGCTGTTTCAGGAGACCCTGATGCAAGCATTGTCCTCAGGGCCTCCTTCCTTATCATGCTAGATTTTCTCACCACAGGTCTCCACCAGCATATCTCAGGATTACTGCCACGGCAGACACTGACTGCCTTCTGACCATAGCTCTTTCCAAGTAGAAGTTATTCACTTCACACTGAAGCTTCAGCCAGATGCTCACAGCAAATCCAGACCTCTTGTCGACATTACCCTGGTCCATCTGGCCTCCTCCTCATTTGCCAAATCCAACTCACCAGGAAGTGATGATCAGTTGACAGTACTTGCGCACTCTCATAACCTGAAATTCTGAAATGCATAGGCTTGCGTCAACTGCAAAGTCGATCATTGATCTTTGCTCTTGAACCTTGCACATTTAAAGGCATCCATGTGCTTCTTATATGATGTTTGTTATGGACAATCCATGGCTTAGAAAGACATCCAATAAGAGTTTACCGGGCAGGTTTAGATCAGGGAAAGTTTATTATTCCCAATCAAGTTCCCTGACTCCAGGTATCTCCATTATTCCACACATTGGTACTAACACGCAAGCAACGTTTTTACTTTCTAACTCTCAGTAACATAGAAGCAAATCTCTTGTCTACTGGGAAAAGCTCCAGCTGCACAGCGCTCATCCTGGCTTTCTGTCAGCATCCACACACCTGCTTGAGGTCTTTCACCATGGGGAGCTGCAGAGTTGGAGAGAGTCCATCCCTGATCGTAAGGTTTGGTTCCAGAGCCCACGCTCTGCGTGGATGCAAGATGAACTCTATCTAGCTGACGCATTTCTATGTCAGAGGGGTGGCATGCCACATTCTCAAAGCTGTTGTCCATTTGCATTGTCAGATCTATCTGGGTCCTTGCCGATCAGGCCTTCCGCCCCAAACGGCACTGTACCTGAGCTCACTTCTCACCTTGTGGGTATTGAGCCCAAAACATGGCTTCAGGTAGCTGTTTCAGTCTGAGCCTGGCTGGCTGATTTGGGTTTCTGCGGCCAGGCCTGGCTTCAGGGGTGGCTCCCAGGTAGCCTTATCCTCGGCAGAGTACACAGGTTCTTCCTAGTACCTTTTATTGTGGGTCTTTAGTCCTGAGTCATATACTGTCTGGCTTCTCCCAACAGGCCTGTTCTCCAAGGGAGGCCTTATCAAGAGCTCAGGCTCCAGACAACAGAGCTCTGTGGATCATTAAAGCAAATCCCTCCACCACACGAAAAGCTGGGTCCTCTGAGGGGCTCGGCTGTGTCAAAGTGAATTCCATGAGGATGGGCTCCTAAGTAAGGACCATGCTTAGCGATTAGTACCCCAGCAGTATAAGCAGTGGCTGATAATCCGGCCTGTCAGCACATGCCCGATGGGGTACAGCTGAATATGACTAGGAGCCATTATTACCTTTATCTGGGCTGGGGGGGGCATTCCCACTTATTCCATGCTCTGTCATGAGCACCTATATCAACATTATTTTTTAGATAAACATTAAAAAGTACTACTAGGATTTTAGTTAATAAGGTTTGACTGTGCTTACACGTGTATGATGGCATGCAGACACTCCTGCATCCCCACTCAGCAAAGGCATGACAGCCTTCAATAATAGCTGTTGCATCACTTTGGTTTCCAAGGAGAGCAGCCTATTTCATGATTGATGACTTAAGCCTTGATCATTGTACCACCCTTGAAACTGTAGAACCAGAGCTGAGGGAACGAGCACATTTTCTGTCCTCATGCGACACGGATGGTTCTAATGCAGAGCCATGTGATTAGAAAATATTAGGTTCATAAAAAAAGAAATTGCCTTATTAGCAGGACTGAACCAATATAATGTGGAATCCAAGGAGCTATTATTGTGACCCATCGGCAAAGGATTTCTAGTCCACAGGGCTACCATACACAGAAAGTGTAGAGGCACGGAAGCTCCTTAGTCTCACTTTACTAGTTTGACTGTAGCAGCTGAGAGCAGATGTAAGCTAGGTATAAAATCTAGAGTTAGGTAGATAAAGGTACCCACAAGGACTGAAATCATTAATACTGATTTAAGAGAAACATTGAAGGCTTTTTTACACAATGGGTATCCAGGATTAGCTTCCTAAACATTTTCTGTCGAGCTTAAATTCAGTCCACTATCAATTAAATATATATTCTTACCAGCGTTCAGTTATTTAACGTCCAGACGAGCAAGATGGGTTTAATTTAGTTGTGTCCTTTGCAATGCTGCTTTTGTATCGGCTTTCCATCCATTGTTAAAGCCGCGGCCAGGAAAATCTGCGGTGTAGGAGTTTTAACACACTTCCAGGCCAATAACTCTGAAATTATTTCTTTAATTCCAAGAATGAAAAAGATTCTTAAAACATACTTGAAAAAGTCATGAAATATGCAAATGAAAAAACAATACTTATGGAGCGTAATATTTTCCCCCACACACACTTGACATTTCACCCTTTTTGTTTCGAATACACCAACTTTATAGTGACTTATATATTACATTTCCTCACATCCATAAACAATAACATTTGACAATAGAACTCATGCAGCACATAAACAATTGAAGTTATATGTTATTTGATATATGCATTATGAATATATTCTTAGTTTGCCAGTCCACCATCCCTTTGTTCTAAAAAATCCCAGTCTCAGGGTGTCTGCTGTCTGTGCATGAAAACAGATTAAGGTAAGTATACCCATGTAAACCATTCAAACTTGTTATCCACCAAACACCAGAAGTGAGCGGCACACAGCTAATGTAAAGTCCATCCTCATGTATCCATAGGATGCACACTGCCGAGGCCCATCTGCAGTGATTCTCCTGTGTATATTCCCTCTCTTCTCTGCCTTTCCAGAGACTTTGAAGCGGAGAGGGGCTTCCCGTGGAGCGGTAAGCCGCGGTCTCCCAGGCCCCGGCGTAGTGCCCAGCTGTGCACACACGTGCCTCGTCCTATTCTGAGGCTCATTTGTTTCCAATTAGGGCACTTAGGGTAGGTTAGCATACACGGGTTAAAGTCACTTCATTGCCTGGCCTTTTCTGTGTTCTCCAAATGACACGATCAATAATGTAAAAACTGCCCGAAAAAAATCACCTGAGATCTTCCGTGCATTTGCCGTATGTGTAATTTGATTGCAAGATGTGCATTTTGTTTATAAGAGCCTGGCTGTCCCTGCGAAATGGCAATATTAATATGGTTACCAGGCACCAAAAGGAAACAGGGGCAGTGAAGTCATTTAGTATTATTTGTGTACAAAATGCAAAAAAAGTGCTGCTGTAATAATTCTTTTACATTTTTAGATGCATTTTCTCAGAGTGACGGGAAATTGCTACAAGGACGTATTTGCAAAGGTATAGAAAACACTTCAGTTTCTCCCACAAGGAATTGGCAGCAGTTACTCTCACCCGAATACTAAATGGCCTGTTCCAGCTACCTGACTGTTTCACCTGTGCCGTAATCCTAGCCAGCCGGCTTACACCCTTGTGACCCTAACTGAGTTATGGTGTCTCCTTTCCAGTTGGGGTCTGAGCGTTCTGTCTTGAGTTCAGATTCTCTTGTCGGCGTCCCCTTTTTTGACTTCTCATTCTCTTCTAGCTCCTGATCTTCACCAGACTTTAATTACCAATTTATATAATAAAATCTGAATCTTGAAAGCTCAAAAAAAAGGAGAATTTGGGCCTGTCAGTTTCCTTTTTCAACGCAGCTATACTGAGGTCGACAAACGACACACGCAACTTTTCTGTGTCCGTGTTACTTTTTCGAAGCAGTACCAGATACCCGTGACCACAGAAATATGGAGCTCTTGGTTTGCTTCCAAACGAGAACTGGCAGCCCCTATCAGCAGCTTATTCCACCACAGCAAAGCTTTAATGAGAAGAAAGTTATCCAGGGCTGCTACAGAGGGAATAGGAGGCCTTATGGTTAGGATTTATATGCAAGGAGGTGTGAAGGGACATATCAGGCCGTCTGCCAAGGAGGACGCATCATCCATGAAGTGTGAAAACTGAGTTCATATATAAATGCACTTCATCTGATATTGCATTACAGCAGCTACCGGGGTCTGAAGTAGAAAGGAATTTTGGAATGATCAGGAGGATGGCAGAAAGTCATTTTTATAAACCTGTGGGGCAGTAATGGTCAGAACACCAACATTAATTTTCATACCAGTCTGCGTGGTATGATGGTCTGATGGTTGAAGAGTTGAGAGCATTAATGTGGGCATGGCAGACATCATACTAGTCGATTGTAACCAAGAGGACACTAAGGTAGCACAGTCAGAGCAAGACAAAGTCCAAACTGTTTTTCTGAGACCTAATTTGGCAGAACCTTAATAAACAGCAATGTGTGGTGTCCAGCACCTTCTATAAAGACAAAGCTCACTAAACCACAAACGTCAGCCGTTTCCTTCTGGGTACTGGACGTATAAGCATGAAGTGGTACCAGTGAGGACCAGTGCTGAGGAGTAACAAGTTACAGAATGAAATTGAAAAATATATGCCATTGTAATCTATTACAGTTATTGAGAATTTTTTTTTTACATTTAATTACAGCTGCCAATCATGTTGGTGATTACAAAGCGGTTACATCCAACTTATTTTTCATGTGATCTCGAGATGTTATATTGAGATCACTAGCTAATTTTCTTGTGATCTCGAGATAAATCCATCGTCCAACTTTAACTGTTAATGTCCAGTTTGCTTTCTTTTCATGCATTAGAAATTTCCAGTGGTGGGTACAGCTAATCGAAAGTTAGCTTTGATAATCACTAATCTGATAACTCCAAAGTTTAATTCGATATTGATAAACCAATAACTCACTAAAAGATTTAGCGAAATCTAACGATTTCTTGCTTAGCCAAATAATTTGTCAGATTTAAGGTAGCCTGGGCTAAATGTAGGTGGATGAAGCTAAAGTCTATTTAAACTACGATATCATAAATCCGACAAGTTATCACGCTGAGCAAGAAATCCAGCTTTGTGATATAGGCCCCTGTCTCGGCTTAGTGCAGGGTACGTCTGTTTAAATGGACTTTATCTTCGTTCACTTACAAGACTACCTTAAATCCAGAGGTGGACATTTCAGGTCCAGAAAGTAAAAATCCTGAAGAGGATTTTGTTTCAACCAACCAGCTGAGTACTATGTGACTGAGATTCTTTATGCTCAACTAGTAGGTTGAAACAAAATCCTGGTCTGGATTTTTACTTTCTGGACCTGAAATGCCCGCCTCTGCTTAAATCCGACAAATTTTCAACCAATCATGTCTTGTGTTTACATATAGCTAAACTTTGCAGAAATTAACTGGTTCGCTAGTTTTCAAAGTTAGCAGAAACGCTAATCCGCTAATAAAGAAGTTTGCTTCGCTAATTAGCAGTTAGCAGATTAGCGGAACCCTGCGCACCACTGGAAGTCTGCCACTTAAACATGGATGTCTAGAACAGCTACATGTGTCTGGCTTTTCAGACACAATAACAGTCTGAAGTGACACTGCAGGGTTTTCGAGGAAAATTGTCTTGAAAATTGTGTCGCCAAGAGCAGCCCAAAGCAGCTAATTCAGCTTTTGAAAAGGACCCAGTGAGGGAGATTTCATACACGATTTCCCAGTATTTTTAAACTATATCGTAGGTTGTAGGAAAGGGTAGGTTGGAAGGGTACAGACATAAGGAAGCAATAGTTGATCTATGGGTCCTGCAGCGCAAAACATTCGCATGGAAACGTTTCCCACAGGAGAAAATGTTCTTGGACAATATATGTAATAATTTAGTGAAATGCCAAGACTGCAAATATCTTATGATGGGGAAAAAAGTTTAGGTTTGTTCGAGTTTGAACAGCAATATCTACAAATAAGGTTTTAAAAGAGGTCATGACTACAGTGGAATATATTTCCAACTGTTCCTAACATCCAACTTATTTCACCGAATAAACCGTTTTTTCAGGAGTCCGAGAAACCTTGGAAGTTTTCTTGGAATCCATCACTTTGTAAATGTACAACGATCAGCAAACAAAATATGCGGTTTAACTTAATTAAGTTAACTTAATTTCAAACAGAAATTTAGCACAACAGCAAAATGGCAAGTAATTTGCAAGTGGTTTCAGTAATTAAAAGGTGAAAACAAAGTAAAATTTGCAATCAAGCGCTGAAAAGTATGTTTGATATGTCGATAAAGATGAGCAGTGAAGGTTCTGCTAGAACTATGCTAGGCCCGTGGGAACGCTCTGTGTTACCTCTGCAAACATCCATTCAGTAGAATGACAGGGACCCTCAGTAAATCCATTCCAGGAGTGCATTCTTGGGAAGTACTTTTGTCTGAGTGCCGGCCAGGACCCGCTTGGGGCTGGAAGCGATCCCCACACGAGGGGATTCGCTGGACTGCAAATCCGAGCCCCGCCGCTGCCCTCTGAAGGAATGCCAACCACGATCGATGATGTCATCGTGTTCCCCTCCTCTACCGTCCTGGCAGCGGTGGGCTTCCAAAGCTGGCTTTGTTACCGCTTGGTGACATCAGAATTACTACGCTTGGTAGCAGTCCTGCTTAGAGATTACAGGCTGTGTTTCTCTAAGGTGCTCTGATGTTATGGGGCCCGAGGCAGGGTTATTATACCATCTACGCCGCTACTGAAATTTCTTGTCTGGCTAGAGCTGAACCCGTTGCGACCCAGCTGACCCATCCTGACCTTTCTGGAAAGAATATTGTCTTGTTATCCAGCTGGAATGAGAGAGTGGGGCAGGCCCCTGAAAAGGTTGTTGCTGAGCAAATGGGGGCATATTTGGAAAGAGCGTGCTGGGTTTTATTGAAAAGTCAAATGAAATGTATGTTTTTTTTTTCCGTCTTTCAAATATATATACAGAGTCTCCTTCACACACCAAATGAAGGTGTCTTTCAGATCCCGCACTGGGATGCTCCTGATCTGCTGGGACAACATTGAAGGGTGATGCAGAAGAGGTGTCAGAATGGACCCCTTAAATTAATGCAGTTAATTAACACCTCAGATACATCATTCCTTAATGTCTTCTGTGTCAGGTATTGTTCTCCATTCCTCCATTCAGCAGGACTAGAAGATGGTCAGTGTTCTGTCTGCTAATTGTAATTGTGCTTCTTCTCTGTCGGGTGGTGGTGATGGGGTCTGACTGAAGCGGGAGACATTCAGGGGCATTGCAGCCATGGTGGCATCAACACTACTGGAATCAGCAGCTCAGGGTCATGTGACAGGGTACGGGGGCGGGGGACTGCAGACATTGTGGGATCGGCAGCACAGGGTCATGTGACAGGGTACGGGGGCGGGGCACTGCAGACATTGTGGGATCGGCAGCGCAGGGCCATGTGACAGGGTGTGGGGGCGGGGCACTGCAGGTGGGGCCATATCGGTACAGTGACCAGCAGAAGGCTGTAGCCCTCGTGCCAGTCAGACCAGTGAGACCTATAAATACCCAGAGAGCCCCCCCGCTGGCCCCGCCTTCCTTGTTTATCGGGCTTTTCTTCAGGCTCATGCCTGTTGCCCTTATATCTTCTTTCAGGAAAGAAGTGAAAGAAAAAAACATTCGACACATCCGCTAACGATAATGGCTGTTTAAGCTCCGGGCCCTCTCTTGTGACCCCTCCCCCCACCTTTTTGGGCAGCTGCTGGAAGGTGCTGGGAGATCCTGGACAGGCACGCGTGTGACGCCCACCCCGCCCTCCCGGGAGTGCACCAGCCTGCTCGTCCACCCCCCCCAGTAGCCCGGCATGCCACCCACCACGGCCATGCCGGGGACGTGCTGCCCTCATAGGTACCAGTGTCCTACACGCTACATGCTACTACATGTATGATCACATTGAGCACGCGGCTGCCAGGAGTCACACGTGCTGACCGTGTAGTTGCTTGGCGGTGATTTTACAATATGTCATTTTTACAAAGCTTAATCAACCATGTCTCTGTCACTGGAATATGTGACTTTACAAAGAAGTGCGTCTCTCTGCTCCTCTCAGCCAGTTCCAGACCTAGATTTCAGATTTCACTGCTTTTTCATATAATCTTCTGCACATAAAGGATACCCAGTCTGGAATGATGGTGGGGTGGAGCTCTGCGGGTTAGGAGTCCTGATCAGAGGGTTACTGGTTCAAATCTCATGGTCAGGAGACTGAAAGCTTACTCACACCTGCATATGTGCCGGTTTGTCTCAGAAAGAACGAGATGGGATGGGCTGAAAGACAAATGTCCCATTGGGATCAATAAAGCGCCACTGTTTCCGCTTCACACAACCTGACAGTGCTTTAATTCAGCTCATTCCTAACAAACCAGCATCTGTGTGACTTCCTCACTCCTTAGTCTTACCTACACGGGATGCTGAGCTGGTGATATGGGAACAAGCAAAGAAAATAAAGCAGCCGTGCAATTTGCCCGTCTACCCCACCCGCCCACTGCGAGGTGCTGCCGCAGGTTGCAGGGGTCGGTTCTATGTGGCGTCTTCCCCGTGTTCCGCGGCACCTCGTACTTGTGTTCCGGTTTGTTCTGTATGTATCTGCTGGTGTCACGCATGAGTCACAGCCAGCTTGTCCCACATCGCATTCACACATCACAAAGGAGCCCTGCGTCTGTCACATGTCTCCGTGGAGTCTGGCTGTCATGGGCATTTCAATCCGCTGGCGTTTCTTAAGAAAAATAATAATAAATCCTTCAGCAGAGCCTAGTCGTGCTCTGCTTTCCCGGAGCCTCAGATTAATGTTATTCTTCTTTTTATTAACCCGCCGGAGCGAGATCCTATCTCCGAAATGGTACGTTAGTGCCGGATGGCGCTGGTGACATCACGGGCCGTCCTTGTGACATTCCACCTCGCCCCGCGGCTCAGCGACACCCCCCCCCCCCCACAACCTCTCATGCTGCAGTTCTTGGTGTCATTTTTGGGAAACACTCTCTTCGCATGGGTCCGGATGCTTCTGTCCTGAAGCTGGCGAGATCGCGAAACGCATTCAGCTCCTGATGATTCCATATTGTCTTCACGTCAGACAACAGTGACTCACTGCAGGTAACGAAAGGGAACCAGAACCACCAGTAGTGAGGCCCAGAAGCTGAGACAGGCTCTGGTGCCGACTTCCATTAGTTATGGACACCGTCGCATGATTATGGAGCTAAAAATAAACTTCAGTTAAATGAAAAAGAATGTATGCTGAGATGTCCTCACCTGTCAAGGGCCCATTAAAGTTTAATCTTAATAGCAAATCTAAATGTCATTTGTGATGAAATCCTTTACATCTTTTGCGGGGGAATGTACTGAGAGCTCTGAGCAGAGGCGAGGCGGCCTCCTGATAAGGTGTTTCCTAAACAGGGCTGTCTTGCCTTTCTGCGGCGCGCTGATCAAAGCGGCGTCCCGTGCAGCACGTCTGAGGGACCCTCCCCACTTTTATTTTTCGGTCCTCTGACAGCGATGAGCGGAGATCTGCTCATGAGGGCGTGAAGCTTATGTCGCTTTCTTTTTAATGTGCATTGAAAATGTAAAAAGCAGTTGTACTATAATGAAAACAAAGGTTCAATGCCGGTGTTTTCTGATGCCTCTAGGTGTCACGGTCAGAACCACCCGGCCACACCGCCGTGTCACGGTCAGGGTCGCCCCGCTGTATCACGGTCAGAACCACCCGGCCACACCGCCGTGTCACGGTCAGGGTCGCCGCGCTGCGTCACGGTCAGAACCACCCGGCCACACCGCCGTGTCACGGTCAGGGTCGCCCCGCTGCGTCACGGTCAGAA
>JAODKL010000039.1:6932101-6943640 GCA_026780765.1 Petrocephalus schoutedeni | reverse complement strand
TTTTTTTGAGGGGGGGGGGGGTGGGGGGCCTCGCGAACGTTTTGCCCAGGGGCCCACACAACCCATAATCCGTCCCTGGGTGTGGTCCTGATGTAGAGCACTCTTTGCAGGCGCACACCCAATTTCTCACTATGAGATGGGTGTGGTCCTGATGTAGACCACTCTTTGCAGGCGCACACCCAATTTCTCACCATGAGATGGGTGTGGTCCTGATGTAGAGCACTCTTTGCAGGCGCACATCCAATTTCTCACCATGAGATGGGTGTGGTCCTGATGTAGAGCACTCTTTGCAGGTGTATGATTCTGCGGGGTATTAGTGATCCTTCACTTGCTTTTTTTATGACCCTGCATTAAGTACAGTCACCTTGACAGGGGGTCTGTGTGACCTCATTCTATCACAAAAATCCCCTGACGATTAGAGTGGACATGTGCATGTCTTCAAACCTCTGACCAGCTGAGAGAGGGCGCAGCACAGCGTGCTGCCACGTCCCAGCCTGGCGCAGGGGTCTTGACAAGAAACACAAAGCAGACTCCGGGCAGGTCAGGCCAGGCCATCTGTCTGCTCCCCGGACCCCTCCCACAACGGCGGCTGTATGCTGATCCCAAACAGACAGCCTCCTGCGCTCTCCTGCCCGTCCCCGTGTCTTCAGCGGCGGCATCCTGGTGCGCGGCTCCCTGGGCCGTCCAGAGTTTTTCTTATGCCCGTCCTGGAATAGCACCTTGTTCTTGCGTAACGAGGCATTAAAATATTTTCCAGCTGCATGCAGCGTTCGCTTGCTGATTAACGCGCTGGCTAGATATTCACCATGGTGCTGTTAACAGTGTGCTTCCACACAGGGAGTAGAAGTCAAATAGCCGGGCCCCAGCAGGGGCTCCTGGGTAAGTGACCTCTAGCCATAGAAATGAGCTGCTGTTGCCCTATATTTCTAAATGATGGTCTTGTGCTGAATCCCTCTATCTGAGCAGTGACTTAAGATTCGTCATGCCCTGTACTCTATAATAAGCTTCACTGTAATTTTTTTTGATATCCCTTAAACATGCACTACTGCTAGCTAATTTTGGGTGAGATTTCCTGCGATTGGTTCTTGGGTCAAGATCAGGTGATCCAGATCGTCCAATGATAAGTCAGAGAGATTTAGACCAACTGAGGTTTTCTTTTACTTTTTTTTTTATCTGAAAATGATGTGAATGAACCTAGTGTTGATGGTAAACTCATATTATGCCCATATCATGAATATTTCTGTGGAAAATATTCCGATAAAAATACAAGAGCAGGCAGCTGTGTGGACAAGGGCCATCAGCACTGCACTTCTGCCCGTGTAACACGAGTGTGCGCTCTGCCAGGGACGGGGCATGAGTCACCCCAGTCCTAAATGAAGGATTACGTTTGACCAGCCCCTGATATATATATTTTTTTTACTCTCCACGATCTTTGCTATTTATTTTTCCTCTGATTTGAACAGCCCTCCCCTCCAATTACAGCACCAGGAGAGCCCGACCCGGGGCCCGGTCATTAGTGGCGACTCACAATTCCATAAATCTTCCCCCTGCAGGCCATAAATCTGCCCATGCTTAGCACGCCTTTTCTCACACCCCCGCCGCCGCCCCCCCAAAGCCAAGTCTGTCCGGCCGCGAGTGCCGCCAGCGGCCGAGCAGTCCGGCGACCGCATTTCTCAGAACGGTGACCACCGTAGGGTGGCTCGCCTAGACCCCACCCGCCCACCCATCCATCGGCACTTGTCTCGATTACATGGAGTAGCCTGCACCCCCCGCCTTCTTTACATAGTTTCTTTTCAGAGCGGTGTGGCGCTTGGGTCGAACCTGCGAGTCTCCCCTTTCGGACTGCACAGCGGCAGGCCCCAGTTACGCTTCGCTGTCCCAGAGACTGAACGGCAAGGCTGCTCTGAAATCCTCCCTTTACCTCCACTGCCGCCTTCCTGCATGCTGTAAGAATGAAAGCAAAATGTATCTGAGAATGAACTGAAGAATTAAGGTCTACGAGCGGACCAAGCCCGGCCACCCCCCTCCCCCACCCCAACACTGCCAGGAGAATCGCAGGCGTCAATAAGGCAGGAAAGTCCGAAGAGTAAATCCAGGCTGATGGCTGGCTTCTGCTCTAAGAGTACTTTGAAGGAGAGCTTACTGTAAGCATGATGGCAGTGTGGTTTACCGTGCTCTGTTAGTTCAATGCTATGATTTATCTATTTGGGAGACAGCCTAGTTCTGATCAGCCTAACCAATCAGAGTCTCATGCTTATTTGAAGAAAGGCAGCTGATTTCCAGTAGGCATGGAGACTCCAGTATAGTCGGGGGCCTGTTCTATCTTCTGGGGGGGGGGGCATTTAGAGCCAGTCACCTGCCTCCGACAGCCACCAGGAGAGAAATTAAACGCAGGACCGGTGTTCTCCTCGGAGCATCGGGACCCGGATTGACCGGACAGGACGGAGCAGAGCACTCCCAGGATGGGTGGTGAGGACCTCGGGGTCATTAAACACGAGTCATTCTCAGGTCAGCACCGTTGGCTGTGTCAAGAAGATACTGACCCAGCTGAGTGTGAGAGCTTCTCAGACCCAGCATCTCTGTGGCCAGCATCCCGATGGTGTCAATCCTCTCCTTAATGAAGATAAGTCTGGCTATTCTGTCTTCAGCATCCCGTCGGACGTCTGAATAACTGCAGGCTTTTCTTGGCCGTGGTCTAAGTCTCTCCACAGCCGTCGGCTTATGATCATCACCCTCTATCCGTCAGGGGAGTAATGGGCACTGGCATTGGGGCGCAATGCAACATTAAATGATTAATTTGTTACAGCCGGTCAAACGCAGGGCGCCAATTGGTGCACGTAGTGACCAATGAGCACCAGCTGTACTGATTACAGAGTCCCTCTCCCTGTAGTTTTAAGCACAGCTGTCATGTTGATAGATGACTCTCTCTCTCTCTCTTTCTCTCTCTCTCTCTCTCTCTCTTTCTCTGTACCTTCCCCATTCAATCTCTTTTTTTGCTAGCCTTGTCTTTGGGAAAAAAAAAAAAAAATGAAAATCCAATGAATGATGCCCCAGAGCAGCTGCATTGTATCGTATTACTGGCATTTCCAACGTTTAGCGATTTACACTGCACGTTGTTATTTAAGTAGAGAATAATGAAGGGATAATACTGGTTACTGGTGGGTCATTTTTATTAATGATGACCACACCACCTTTTGGCTTCAGCTCCAGCTTCCACTGTACCCCAAACCATACTCCGAGCTCTGAATACATTACACCAAGCTTCTCCCTGACTGGGCTCACCTTTCAGTGTCCTCGACCATTCCATTGACCCCGGGCCTCTGTACTGTCCGTGGGCGCCTTGCCAGGGGGGCTGGGTGGCAACGGACCTGGCTAATTAGCCGCAGTTTGTCATGCGCGGCCTTGGGTCCCTGGTGGAGCCAGCAGTGTTTCCTGGTGACAGGTGAATCTGAAGAGGGCGACACAGACACATAGCGGTCTGTCCTCCACGTCGCCCGGGCCAAGCAGACCAGCCCTCAGCCATATCTTTAAGTTGTCTCGTTAAAATGGGCTGTACGGCATCCATTTATTTTGCTTTCCGCAAAGTGGCTTTCACAATATGCTTCACGAGCTCTTTAATTTGCACTGAAATACCGGCCAAAGAGTCAACGGGCAGTCGCCCTGGAATGCAGCGTCGCTGCTGACATCATACGCCAGAGGCTCAAGGTGCTTAAGGACGGCATGCGATCGCATCCAGGATGCGATGACTGCAGGCTGCATGTCTGCACTCAGGCGGCGTCCCTGCGATTTCCATTTCCTGAAAGCGGAGCTGTTTGGCCGGACGCACCGATTGCATGATTATCCTTTTCTTGTTTGTTGCTGTTGAATATAATCTGCGTTCTGCTCCCTTGGCTGGCCCCTGCAGACAGTGCGTCACTATCTCTGGCCATGATATTCTCCCCCGAGGAGATTCTTCTGTTAATATCAGAACAGCCTCTTCTTTTCCTAGACCTGCAGAAGGAGACCCTGACCGTCATCTGCAAGAGGAGCCCGCAGATTTCATCAACCAGGGTCTTAAATGGGACAGTCAATCAGACTGATCATTAGGCCAAACTAATATTACTGACTTTGCAACTAGGGCCAAAAATGTGCAGGATTCTCTTTTTCACCTTAAATTAGAATAATTTCTTGTTTTGGCTGACCCTGTTATTCAGAATATTACACACATCATAGTGTGTTATAACACAGAAGTACCATGTTAAGCATAGTCATCACCTTCCTGTCCATGACATGAGGCTCCAGCAGATTGGTAAAGATAGCACTGACTCCCTTTGGTAGCTTCACAAACAGCAGCCAGTGCCTAAGGACGTGTGACTACATGCTTTGTTGTACCGATATCTGCTAACCGAATGTTATATGATTGACAGTCATTGTTGTCTCTGTCTGTCTGTGGGGGAGAATCGGCACTCTGTCCTCTTTAGGCTATGTACAGTGCACTGCAGCTTTAAGAGCTGCAAGTACCTCGAGCGTGGCCCCCATGCCCCCACCTTCCTGCCCACCTCCTCAGGACACCACCTCTGGCAGGCAGCCGGAGGGCTGCTTCATCACAGCCAGCTGGCTGAGCCCAAACGTGGGAGGGATGTGGCTAAAGCGGGCACAAGGCGGGCCCCCGGATGGGCAGCGTGGGCCTGCCGGTGCCCCTCCCATCTGTTCCGTGGCCGGGGCACTGGGTCCGCTCTCAGATGGGCCTCAGAGGGTGATCATTCGCTGTCCGAATCAACAATGCGAAGACAAATGCAATGAGCAAGTCATTTAGTGCGACAGTGCCATTCATTCATTCTCTTATCCATTCATTCATCTATACATATTACTGTGAATTGCCTGGCCTGTTTGCCTGTTTTGTTTTAGAAGTAATAATGTTCAGCAATTTCATTCATTCATTCTTTCATATCAAAAAGTATGAAATTACCTAGCAGCTTGTTTATTTTTTATCTTTATTACTTTAGCCTACACTCTGAGCAGGAACCAGCCCTTCACAGTGACCAGGCCACATGCCCTGGCTGCTTGCTCAGGACACAGGAAGCAGGAGGAGCCGCCTGCTCGGGTCACAGAAGGCAGGAGGAGCCGCCTGCTCGGGTCACAGAAGGCAGGAGGAGCCGCCCGCTCGAGACACAGAAGGCAGGAGGAACCGCCCGATCAGGACACAGGAGGAAGGAGGAGCAGCCCACTCGGGACACAGAAGGAAGGAGGAGCCGCCCGATCGGGACGCAGAAGGAAGGGGGAGCTGCACAATCGGGACACAGAAGGCAGGAGGAGCAACCTGATCGGGACACAGAAGGCAAGAGGAACCGCCCACTTGGGACACAGAAGGAAGGAGGAGCCGCCCGATTGGGGACACAGAAGGCAGGAGGAGCTGCCTGATCAGGACACAGAAGGAACGAGGAGCGGCCCCCACGGGACAAAGAAGGAAGGAGGAGCCGCCCGATCGGGACACAGAAGGAAGGGGGAGCCGCCCGATCAGGACACAGAAGGCAGGAGGAGCTGCATGATCGGGACACAGAAAGAAGGAGGAGCTGCCAGATCGGGACACAGAAAGAAGGAGGAGCCGCCTGATCGGGACACAGAAGGAAGGAGGAGCCGCCCGATCGGGACACAGAAGGCAGGAGGAGCCGCCTGATCAGGACACAGAAAGAAAGAGGAGCGGCCCCCTCGGGACACAGAGGGAAGGAGGAGCCGCCCACTCGGGACACAGAAGGAAGGGGGAGCCGCCCGATCGGGACACAGAAGGCAGGAGGAGCTGCATGATCGGGACACAGAAGGCAAGAGGAGCCGCCCACTCGGGACAAAGAAGGAAGGAGGAGCCGTCCGCTCGAGACACAGAAGGCAAGAGGAGCCACCCGATCGGGACACAGAAAGAAGGAGGAGCTGCCCGCTCGGGACACAGAAGGCAAGAGGAGCCGCCCTATTGGGACACAGAAGGCAAGAGGAGCCGCCCTATTGGGACACAGAAGGAAGGACGAGCCGCCTGATCGGGACACAAAAGGAAGGAGGAGCCACATGATCGGGACATAAAAGGAAGGAGGAGCCGCCTGATCGGGACACAAAAGGAAGGAAGAGCCGCATGATCGGGACATAAAAGGAAGGAGGAGCCACCTGATCGGGACACAGAAGGAAGGAGGAGCCGCCCGATCGGGACACAGAAGGAAGGAGGACCCGCCTGATCGGGACACAAAAGGAAGGAGGAGCCACATGATCGGGACACAGAAGGAAGGAGGAGCCGCCTGATCGGGACACAGAAGGCAGGAGGAGCCACATGATCGGGACACAGAAGGAAGGAGGACTCGCCTGATCGGGACACAGAAGGCAGGAGGAGCCACCCGATCGGGACACAGAAGGCAAGAGGAGCCGCCCGATCGGGACACAGAAGGCAAGAGGAGCCGCCGGATCGGGACACAAAAGGAAGGAGGAGCCGCCTGATCGGGACACAGAAGGCAAGAGGAGCCGCCTGATCGGGACACAGAAGGCAAGAGGAGCCGCCCGCTCGAGACACAGAAGGCAAGAGGAGCCGCCTGATCAGGACACAGAGGGAAGGAGGAGCCACCCACTTGGGACACAGAAGGAAGGGGGAGCCGCCCGATCGGGACACAGAAGGCAGGAGGAGCTGCATGATCGGGACACAGAAGGCAAGAGGAGCCGCCCACTCGGGACAAAGAAGGCAGGAGCAGCCGTCCACTCTGGACACAGAAGGAAGGAGGAGCCACCTGATCGGGACACAGAAGGCAGGAGGAGCCACCTGATCGGGACACAGAAGGCAGGAGGAGCCGCATGATCGGGACACAGAAGGCAGGAGGAGCCACCTGATCGGGACACAGAAGGCAGGAGGAGCCGCCCTATTGGGACACAGAAGGAAGGACGAGCCGCCCGATCGGGACACAGAAGGAAGGAGGAGCCGCCTGATCGGGACACAGAAGGAAGGAGGAGCCACCTGATCAGGACACAGATGGCAGGAGGAGCCACCTGATCGGGACACAGAAGGCAAGAGGAGCCGCCCTATTGGGACACAGAAGGAAGGAGGACCCGCCTGATCAGGACACAAAAGGAAGGAGGAGCCGCATGATTGGGACACAGAAGGCAAGAGGAGCCGCCTGCTAGGGACACAGAAGGAAGGAGAAGCCACCTGATCGGGACACAGAAGGCAAGAGGAGCCGCTTGATCGGGACACAGAAGGCAGGAAGAGCTGCCTGCTCAGGACAGAGAAAAGCAGGAGGAGCCACCTGCTCGGAACACAGAGAACAGGAGGAGCCGCCTGCTTGCGACCCAGAATGCTGGAAAAGCCGCCTGCTCGGGACACCCTGAACAGGAGGGGCTGCCTGCTTGCCGCGTCCTGCTTATCATTCACGGATATGAGCAGATCTGCACTGATAACTGTAAAGGTCAGCATCAGACACAGAAATGCATCAAATAGCAAATATCTGGCCTAAGCCTCAGGAGAACTTCACTTCCTGTTTAATTTGACGGGATGGGTGGTGGGTCGCTCGGGGACACAGGCGGAGGTGAGTCTCACGCTTGGAGATGCTGCCTGTGTCCTGGTGTCCTTTGATGTGCTTCTCTGATGTTGCCCCTATGATGTCATTAGAGAAAGTCAGCATTAGTTACAGCTTCCCACTGCTCACCGCCCACGCTGTGGACGTACAGTCCATCACACGAACGTGTCTCGCCTTCAGAACCTCATAGGCTACTGAAAGTAGCACCAAGCCACTTGGACCATAAATAAACATCACGCAGGGCTTGAAGCCCACGGGACATTTCTCTCCGGCCCTGTTTCTACTTCATCTACTTTTCTTGCTTCTCTCTGCTTCCTGATCCTTCATGCATTTTGCATGCAGCCTCTTGTGAGTCTTTTGTCTGATCCTGGGCTGGATTCACCGCAGCTAATTGGATCTGCTTTCACATTTAATTGACAGCTTTCCAATAAGTCAGATGGATTCGCATGGTATCGATGGACCCGCTGGTTTTCTTTGCCCTGCGTCAGGCAGTTTCTTGAGGTCTGTAGAATCACTATGCTCAGAACCTTTGCAACTTCTCCATCATATTAAACATACTCATTAATCTACAAGTCAAACAGCTAACCACTATTTTTATTGTCAGTCACCATAGTACTAATTTAATATATTTTAAATAACAGAATCCATAATATGATACAACTTACACATGCATGATACAGTTCATATTTTTGGATATGGGCATTTATTGCGAGTTTCAGCAATAAAATAGGTTTAACGCTTTTATTAAACCCCCTTTTAAGTATTTTTTTAGAGGCATTTGAGAACTGCCCTCCTCCAGAATAATGACTGATTTCAAATGAAAATTTCTCCCCCTTGATTCTTTCTTTATTCTGAGTCAATCGCTTCAGCAGAGCTGCAATCTGCTTTTTAGGTTTTTGCTAATTTACTTTCGCTGCATAGTCAGTGAGATGCGTTTCAGCTTACAGCCACACATTTCAGACATGTCTTATTGTAAATACCACTCTGAGAACATATAAAATAATGTCTTCTAATTGCAATGATAGACTTTTGGTTTTCCCGCACCAAAAATGCCCGGGAAATGAATCCTTTTGGAATACCACACAGCAAAAATTCATGCTAAACATTTGCCAGAGAAAAAGTAATGATGTTTCAGATCTTTGTTTTCTGTGTTCATCATCATCATCATCATCATCATCATCTTTATTAGTGTTGTTATTATTATTACTGTTATTACATACATATAGGTGCTGAATAAGTGAGCTGTTTAGCTAGCCTAGCTTAGCAGGTCGCCTCCACTCTGAACACTCCCCTAAGTTCACCGGGAGTGATATATCACCCTTAGCACCCCTTCCGATGCCTCTCGCTGGCCCCTGCTTGCCACGGCTGGGACGGCCCGCCTCCCTCCCCATCACCGTGATGAGATGCCGTTGTCCGCTCCAGCACCCCCACAGTCCCGCCCCTCCTCCATGAGATCTGGCCGTCCCACGGGCCTCTACAAGCTCCCCCCCCCCCATCCTCAGGAGAAAGCCCAGCCCCCACCCCAGCACTGCCTGGCCCTCCAATCTGGCGTCAGCGACTGTCTGGCTGCCTAACGAGGTGTCTCAGCTGTAGCCCCCGCTCCCGGGCGGCCCGCTCGCCGGCTCGCCAGCCATGCAGATGACAGGGGCGCGGCGCCCTCGCCTCGCACCCCACTGATGAAATATTAACAGGCAGCTTCCCTTTGCTGTTTGTTTGCTTCTGGCTTGGGGACGCCGCCGAAAATGACTTCAGTGGGAATCAGAGCACAGCTCAGTGAGAAGATGTGGACCCCAGTTTCCTCATTCAACACTTAGAATTATACATACGATTATATAAAATATACCGGACCTGGCGCCGTCCCTCGCTGCAAGCTCTTATGTCATAATCAAGTATGCACTATTCCTAGTGTATCCTGGAGATCCTACTGGGGGTGTGCATATTGTACATTTTTATGCTGCTCTTCCTTATGTGCAACTTTCTATTAGACTTACTGCATATATTAGACTTACACATATGTGTGGGGGAATACAGTAGGTTTACTGTTAGGTAGATTTTTTTTTGTTTGCTTTTTTTTACTCTGATACATTTAATTTAATTTAGTTGTCTATTTTCTGATTTATAAAACACCATTGTCGAGGGGGAATTTGAACTTCAAATTTAATATGTACATTGTATCCTTTTAAGGTAAATATATATTTTATTATTTAAAATAATGCCAATCCAGGTTAAGGCTGCATTTGAGCCATCCTTTATGTGAAATTTACCGTATATATTAGCCTTTGAATATGTATGTTTTTATTTGGGCTTGCGGGTATAGGCTCTTTTATAAAGTACCTATATTTTTTGTTTACTATCAGCCTTCACCTGTTTCTGATTTTATTTGGTGATGTTAAGATTCAAACACTGGGCTGAGCGGAGGTGACAGTCTCTGTGAGTGTGTCTGTCATTTTATGTATGTTTTTATGTGTTGTTGTAAGTGATCGTGTGTGTACAGCATTTTAAGTAACTGTGTGTGTTCATGTGCCTCGTGCCCGTTGCTTCCGGGATAGGCTCCGGACCCCCCGCGACCCTGAACAGGATAAGTGGGTAGGAAAATGGATGGATGTGTGTTCATGTGTTGTTTTAAATGTCCATGTATGTGTATGGCATTTTAAGTATCCGTGTATGTGTTTGTGTGTTGTCCACGTGTGTGTGCGTGTGTGTGTGTGCGTGTGTGTGTGTGTATGCAATTTTGAGGAACCGCAAGTTTGTATTTACCACTTTGTGGCAGCCAAATATTCCCACAATGTGGTAAACCTTTTTATCTACCTTTTTATCTAACCTTTTTATCTAGTGGGGACATTTTTTTTGGTGTTATTTTGCGTGACCACGTGTGTGTCATTTTGAACAATCGAGTGTGTTGTTTTAAGAAACTGTGTGTGTCGTCTTGAGCAGCTGTGCGTGCTTTTTTCAGCTACTGTGTGTTTGTCATTTTCTGCATGTATGTCTTTGTTGTTTTAAATGACTGTGTGTCTGTGTCATTTTGAGTGATCACGTGTGTGTGTCATCTGGAATGACAGTGTGTGTGTTATTTTGTCGTTTTGACCGGCCGCGAGTGTTTGTGTCATTTTGAGTGGTCGTGAGCGTGTGTCGTTTTGACCATCCGCGAGTGTGCGTGTCATTTTGAGCGACCGTGTGTGTCTCCCATGAGTGTCTGAGCAGCAGGGGGGGACAGGCAGGGCCTCGCCGCCCCCTCTTCTCTCATACGGGGCTCCCCCTGGCCCTCTGAAAGGAAGCAAGGGAAAAAGAAAAAAAAGAGAGAATGAGTGAAAGAAATAAAAGACAGGCGTCTGTTTGGGTTCTATGCGATTTAAATGCAGCTGGGGAGGAGTGATGCCCCTCGCTGGGCCCGGGACAGCAGATGGGAGGATGGGGGTCACCCCGCGCGGCCTGGGGGCAGAGCCGCGTGGGCCGGAGGTCTGTAGCGAAAGAAATGCCCAGGGTGGGGGACGTGCGGGGGGCAAGGAGGACGGTGATGACGTAGCTGTCAGTCAGGACCGCAGCCGACAGGCTCTGGCAATCTGCTCCCGTGTCAAGCTCTGCCAAAATATGGCAGGCCAGTATATGTACCAGCCCACTTTTACATGCATGCTTGTTTTGTGATATCAGGTATCAAGTATATTTAGGTTATGCTCTCACATCTGGCGCAGGAGCGCTATGGCTTTTCATGCACGGTTACGCCCCTTCACAGGCCTGCCTAGACACTCACCCCCGGGGACCCGCAAGCCGGCACTGTCCTGTACGATACAAGCACCCACCCCAGCCCTCGGCCCCCCGGGGACCCGCGAGCCGGCACTGTCCTGTACGATACACGTGCTAACCCCAGCCCTCGGCCCCCCGGGGACCCGCGAGCCGGCACTGTCCTGTACGATGCACGTGCCCTACCTAGCCCTCGGCCCCTCGGGGACCCGCGAGCCGGCACTGTCCTGTACGATGCACGTGCCCTACCCAGCCCTCAGTGCCCCGGGGACCCGCGA